>JAUPTC010000262.1:0-66305 GCA_030762895.1 Sophora flavescens
AAAAATAGGGTTTGGTCAAATTGGGGTTCGGGTCAAATTTAGGGTTTAGGGTTTGAATTAGGTTTTTAGTTTAAAATAGGGTTTGGGTCAAAATAGGGTTAGAATTAGGGTTTTGGTTAAAATTAGGATTTTGGGGAAAATTAGGGTTTGGGTCAAATTTAAGGTTTAGGACTCAAAATTAGGGAATAGGGTATGAATTAGGGTTTGAGTTTAAAAATATGGTTTTGGGTAAATAATAGGGTTAGAATTAGGGTTTTGGGTTAGATTTAGGGTTTCATGTCAAAATTAGGGTTGGGTCGATTTATGGTTTAGGGTTTGAAATAAGGTTTTGAGTTTAAAATAGGGTTTTGTACAATAGGGTTAGAGTTGGGGTTCAGGTTAAAATTAGGGTTATGGATCAAAATTAGGGTTTTGGGTCAAATTTTGGGTTTAGGGTCAAATTAGGGTTTAGGTTTGAATTAGGGTTTTGAGTTAAAAATAGGGTTTGAGGGTCAAATAGGATTAGAATTAGGGTTTGGGACCAAATTTGGTTTTTGGGTCAAAATTAGGGTTTAGTGTTTGAATTAAGGTTTTGAGTTAAAAAAGGGTTTTCAGTCAAAAATAAGGTTTGAATTAGGGTTTGGGGTTAAAATTAGGGTATCAAGTCCAAATTAGGAATTTGGCTCAAAATTAGGGTTTAGGGTTTGAAATAAGGTTTTGAGTTTCAAATAGGGTTTAGGGTCAAAAAAAGGGTTAGAATTACCCTTTTGGGATAAAATTAGGGTTTGGGTCAAAATAAGGGTTGGGTCAGATTTAGGTTTAGGGTCAAATTGGGGTTTAAGATTTGAACTAGGGTTTTGAGTTTAAAATAGGTTTGGGGTCAAAAATAGGGTTAAATTAGGGTTTTGGGTCAAAATTAGGGTTTGGGTTACAATTAGGGTTTTGGATTAAAATTAGTGTTTAGGATCAAATTCGGGTTTAGGGTTTGAATTAGGGTTTGAGTTTAAAATGAGGTTTGGGTCAAAATAGGGTTAAAATTAGGGTTTTGGGTTAAAAATTAGGTTTCGGTCACAATTAGGGTTCTGGGTCAAAATTAGGTTTAGGGTTTGAATTAGGGTTAGATTTAGACTTTTGGGTAAAATTAGGGTTTCTGGTCAAAATTAGGTTCAGGTCAAATTTAGGGTTTAGGGTTTGAATTAGGTTTTGAGTTTAAAATAAGGGGTTTGGTGTAAAATAGGTTAGAATTAGGGTTTTGGGTTAAAATTAGGGTTTTGGGAAAAATTAGGGTCTCGGGACAAATTTAAGGTTTAGGATCGAAATTGGGGTTTAGGGTTTGAATTAGGTTTTCGATTTAAAATAGGGTTTGGGTCAAAAATAGGGTTAGAATTAGGATTTTGAGTTAAAATTAGGATTTTGAGTTAAAATTAGGGTTTTGGAAAAATTAGGGTTGGGTCAAATTTAGGGTTTGGGATCAAAATTAAGGTTTAGGGTTTGAATTAGGGTTTTGAGTTAAAAATAGCGTTTGGGTCAAAAAAAAAGGTTAGAATTAGAGTTTGGGGTTAAAATTTGGGTATTGGGTCCAAATTAGGTTTTGGGTCAAAATTAGAGTTTAGGTTTGAATTAAGGTTTTAGATTAAAAATAGGGTTTTGGGTCAAAATGGGGTTCTGGGTCGATTTAGGGTTAAGGGTTTGAAATAGGGTTTCGAGTTTAAAATAGAGTTTTGGGTAAAAACAGGGTTAGAATTAGTGGATTTGCGTTAAAATTAGGGTTACGGGTCAAAATTAGGTTTTGGGTAATTTTGGGTTTCGGTCAAAATTAGGTATCGGGTTTGAATTAGGGTTTTGAGTTGAAAATAGGGTTTGGGTCAAAATAGGGTTAGAATTAGGGTTTTGGGTCAAAAACTTGGGTTTTGGGTCCAAATTTGGGTTTGGGTCAAAATTAGGGTTTAGGGTTTGAATTAAGGTTTTGACTTAAAAATAGGTTTTTAGGTCAAAAATAAGGTTAGAATTAGGGTTTGGGTTTAAAATTAGGGTTTTGGGTCAAAATTAGGGTTGTCGGGTCGATTAGGGTTTAGGGTTTGTAATAGGTTTGGAGTTTAAAATAGGGTTTTGGGTCAAAAATAGGGTTAGAATTAGGGTTTTGCATTAAAATTAGGGTTACGGGTCAAAATTAGGTATTTAGGTCAAATTTTGGTTTAGGGTCAAAGTTAGGGTTTAGGGTTTGAGTTAAAAATAGGGTTTTGGTCAAAATAGGTTAGAATTAGGGTTTTGGGTCAAAATTGTGGTTTTGGGTCAAAATTAGAGTTTAGGGTTTGAATTAAGGTTTTGAGTTAAAAATGGGGGTTTGATCAAAAATAGGGTTAGAATTAGGTTTTGGTATAAAATTAGGGTTTCGGTCAAAATTAGGGTTCGGGTCGATTTAGGGTTTAGGGTTTGAAATATGGTTTTGAGTTTAAAATAGGGTTGGGTCAAAATAGGGTTAGAATTAGGGTTTTGCATTAAAATTAGGGTTACGGGGTCAAAATTAGGTTTTTGGGTCAAATTTTGGGTTTAGGGTTTGAATTAGGGCTGGAGTTAAAAATAGGGTTAGAATTAGGGTTTTGGGTCAAAACTTTGGGTTTTGGGTCCAAATTGGGTTTAGGTCAAAATTAGGGTTTAGGGTTTGAATTAAGGTTTTGAGTTAAAAATAGGTTTTTGGGTCAAAAATAGGGTTTGGGTTAAAATTAGGGTTTGGGTCAAAATTAGGGCTTAGTGGTTAGAATTTGGGTTAGAATTAGGGTTTTGGGTAAAATTAGGGTTTGAGTTAAAAATTTAGGGTTTGAAATAGGGTTAGAATTAGGGTTTAAGTCAAAATTAGGGCTTAGGTTAAAATTATGGTTTTTGGTCAAACATAGGGTTTAAGGTTTGAATTAAGGTTTTGAGTTAAAAATACGGTTTGGGTCAAAAATAAGGTTAGAATTACGCAGCTTGGGTTGAAATTAGGGTTTCAAGTCAAAATTAGGTTTTTAGGTCAAATTTGGGTTTATGGTCAGTTAGGGTTTAGGGTTTGAAATAGGGCTTTGAGTTTAAAAAGGGTTTTGGGTCAAAAATAGGATTAGTATTAGGGTTTTAGGTCAAAATTAGGGCTTTAGGTTAGAATTAAGGTTTTGGGTCAAAATTAGGGTTTTATACAAATTAGGGTTAGAATTAGGGTTTGGGTTAAAATTAGGTTCCGTGGACAAAATTAGGGCTTATGGTTAGAATTTGGGTTAGAATTAGGATTTTGGGTAAAATTAGGGTTTGGTCAAAATTAGGGTTCTGGTCAAAATTAGGGTTTGAATTAGGTTTGAATTAGGCTTTTGGGTTAAATTAGGTTTCCAAGTCAAAATTAAGGTTGGGTCAAATTTAGGGTTTAGGATATGGGTCAAAAATAGGGTTAGAATTAGGGTTTTGGGTTAAAATTAGGTTTTGGGAAAAATTAGGTTTTCGGTCAAATTTAAGGTTTAGGATCCAAATTAGGGTTTAGGGTTTGAATTAGGGTTTTGAGTTTAAAATAGGGTTTTGGGTTAAAAGAGGTTAGAATTAGGGTTTTGGTTTAAAATTAGGGTTTGGTCAAAAATCGGGTTCCGGTCGATTTAGCATTTAGGGTTGGAAATAGGGTTTTGAGTTTAAAATAGGGTTTTCGGTCAAAAATATGGTTAGAATTAGGGTTTGCGTAAAAATTAGGGGTTACGGTCAAAATTAGGTTTTTGGGTCAAATTTTGGGTTTAGGGTCAAAATTAGGGTTTTGGGTTTGAATTAGGTTTTGAATTAAAAATAGGGTTTTGGGTCAAAAGTGGGTTTGAATTAGGGTTTTGGGTAAAAATAAGGTTAGAATTAGGGTTTGGGGGTTAAAATTTGGGTATTGAGTCCAAATTAGGGTTTTGGCTCGAAATTAGAGTTTAGGGTTAGAATTAAGGTTTTGAGTTACAAATAGGGTTTGGGTCAAAAATAGGGTTAGAATTATGGTTTTGGTTTAAAATTAGGGTTTTGGGTCGAAAATTGGATCCGGGTCGATTTAGGGTTTAGGGTCAAAATTAGGGTTTAAGGTGTGAAGTAGGGTTTGGGCTAAAATAGGGTTAGAATTATAGTTTTGGTTAAAATTTAGGGTTTTGAGTTAAAATTAGGGTTTTGGGAAAATTCGGTTGGGTCAAATTTAGGGTTTAGGATCAATATTAGGGTTTAGGATTTGAATTAGGGTTTTGAGTTTAAAATAGGGTTTGGGTCAAAAATAAGGTTAGGATTAGGGTTTGGGGTTAAAATTTGGGTATTGGGTCCAAATTAGGTTTTGGGTCAAAATTAGAGTTTAGGGTTTGAAATTAGGTTTCGATTTAAAATAGGGTTTTGGGTCAAAAATAAGGTTAGAATTTGGGGGTTTGGTTTAAAATTAGGGTTTTGGGTCAAAATTAGGGTTCTCTCGATTTAGGGTATAGGGTTTGAAATAGGGTTTGGAGTTTAAAATAGGGTTTGGGTCAAATAGGTTAGAATTAGGGTTTTCCAATAAAATTAGGGTTACTTGTCAACATTAGATTTTCGGGTCAAATTTTGGGTTTTAATTAGGGTTGGAATTAGGGATCCGGTCAAAATTAGGGTTTGAATTAGGGTTAGAATTAGGCCTTTGGGTAAAATTAGGGTTTCGGTCAAAAATTAAGGTTCGGGGTCAAATTTAGGGTTAAGGGTTTCAATTATGGTTTTGAGTTTAAAATAGTGTTGTGGGTAACATATAGGGTTAGAATTAGGGTTTTGGGTTAAAATTTGGGTTTTGTTAAAAATTAGGGTTTTCGGTCAAATTTAAGGTTTAGGATCAAAATTAGGGTTTAGGGTTTGAATTAGGGTTTTGAGTTAAAAATAGGGTTTCGGTCAAAATAGGGTTAGAATTAGGTTTTGGTTTAAAATTGTGGTTTTGGTCAAAATTAGGGTTCGGGTCGATTTAGGGTTTAGTGTTTGAAATAGGGTTTTGAGTTTAAAATATGGGTTTAGGGTCTAAAATAGGGTTTAGGGTTTGAATTAGGGTTTTGAATTCAAAATAGGGTTAGAATTAGGGTTTTGGATCAAAACTTGGGTTTTGGGTCCAAATTTGGGTTTTGGGTCAAAATTAGGGTTTAGGGTTTGAATTAAGGTTTTTAGTTAAAAATAGGGTTTTGGGTCAAAATTAAGGTTAGAATTAGGGTTTGGGGTTAAAATTTGGGTATTGGGTCCAAATTAAGGTTTTGGCTCAAAATTAGAGTTTAGGGTTTGAATTAAGGTTTTGAGTTACAAATAGGGTTTTGGGTCAAAAATAGGGTAAGAATTAGGGTTTTGGTTTAAAATTTGGGTTTTAGGTCAAAATTAGGGTTCTGGCTGAGATTTAGGGTTTTGGGTCAAAATTAGCATTTAAGGTTTGAAATAGGGTTTTGAGTCAAAAATAGGGTTGGAATTAGGGTTTTAGGACAAAATTAGGGCTTTGGGTTACAATTAGGGTTTTGGGTTAAAATTAGTGTTAGGATCAAAATTAGGGTTTAGGATTTGGATTAGGGTTTTGAGTTTAAAATAGGATTTTGGGTCAAAAATAGGGTTAAAATTAGGGTTTTGGGTTAAAATTTAGGGTTTCGGGTCAAAATTAGTGTTCTGCGTCAAAATCAGGGTTTAGGGTTTGAATTAGGGTTATAATTAGACTTTTGGTTAAAATTAGGGTTTGGTCAAAATTAGGGTTTAGGGTTTGAATTAGGTTTTGAGTTTAAAATAGGGTTTTTGGTCAAAAATAGGGTTAGAATTAGGGTTTTGGGTAAAAATTAGGGGTGAGGGAAAAAATAGGGTAAGGGGTCAAATAATAGGTATAGGATCAAAATTAGGTTTTAGGATGTGAATTAGGGTTTTGAGTTTAAAATAGGGTTTTGGGTCAAAAATAGGGTTAGAATTAGTGTTTTGGGTCCAAATTTGTGTATTGGGACAAAATTAGGGATTAGGGTTTGAAATCGTTTTGAGTTTAAAATATGGTTTTTGGTCAAAAATAGGGTTAGTATTAGGGTTTTGGGTCAAAATTAGGGCTCAGGGTTAAAACTAAAGTTTTAGGTCAAAATTAGGGTTTTGGTACAAATTAGGATTTAGGGGTTTGAATTAGGCTTTTGAGTTAAAGATATGTTTTGGGTCAAAAATAGTGGTTAGATTTTGGGTTTTGGGTTAAAATTAGGGTTCGTGTCAAAATTAGGGCTTAGGGTTAGAATTTGGGTAGAATTAGGATTTTGGGTAAAATTAGGGTTTGGTCAAAGTCGGGTTCGGGGTCAAATTTAGGGTTTAGGGAGAAATTAGGGTTTAGGGTTTGTAATAGGGTTTTGAGTTTAAAATAGGGTTTTGGGTCAAAAATAGTGTTAGAATTAGGTTTTTGGGTCAAAATTAGGGCTTTGGGTTAAAATTAGGGTTGTGGTTTAAAATTATGGTTTCGGTCAACATTAGGGTTTCGAGTCGATTTAGGGTTTAGGGTTTGAAATAGGGTTTGAGTTTAAAATAGGGTTTTGGGTCAAAAATACGGTTAGAATTAGTGTTTTGGGTGAATTAGGGCTTTGGGTTAAAATTAGGGTTTTGGGTCAAAATTTTGGTTTGGGGTCCAAATTTGGGTTTAGGTTTTGAATTAGGGTTTAGAGTTAAAAATAGGTTTTTGGGTCAAAAATAGGGTTAGAATTAGGGTTATGGGTCAAAATTAGGTCTTAGGGTTAGAATTTGGGTTAGAATTAGGGTTTTGAGTAAAATTAGGGTTTGGTCAAAAGTAGGGTTTAGGGTTTGAAAATGGGTTAAAATTAGGTTTTTAGGTCAAAATTAGGGCTTAGGGTTAAAATTAGGGTTTTTGGTCAAACATAGGGTTTAGGGTTTGAATTTAGGTTTTGAGTTAAAAATAGGGTTTTGGGTCAAAAATAAGGTTAGAATTACGGTTTTGGGTTAAAATTAGGGTTTGAGTCAAAATTAGGTTTTGGGTCAAATTTTGGGTTTATGGTCAAAGTTAGGGTTTAGGGTTTGAAATGGGGTTTTGAGTTTAAAAAGGGTTTTGGGTCAAAAATAGGGTCATGATTAGGTTATTGGGTCAAAATTAGGGCTTTGGGTTAAAATTAAGGTTTTGGGTCAAAATTAGGGATTTTGCTACAAATTAGGGTTAGAATTAGGGTTTTGGGTTAAAATTAGGGTTTTGGGTCAAAATTAAGGATTAGGGTTAGAATTTGGGTTAGAATTAGGATTTTGGGTAGAATTAGGGGTTTGGTCAAAATTAAGGTTCTTGGTCAAATTTAGGGTTTAAGGTTTGAATTAGGTTTTGAGTTTAAAATAGGGTTTTGGGTCAAAAATTGGGTTAGAATTATGGTTTTGGGTTAAAATTAGGGTTTTGGGAAAAATTAGGGTTTTGGGTCAAATTTAAGGTTTAGGACCAAAATTAGGGTTTAAGGTTTGAATTAGGGTTTTGAGTTTAAAATAGGGTTTTGGGTCAAAAATAAGGTTTGAATTAGTGTTTGGGGTTAAAATTTGGGTATTGGGTCCAAATTAATGTCTTGGCTCCAAATTAGAGTTTAGGGTTTGAATTAAGGTTTTGAGTTAAAAATAGGGTTCTGGGTCAAAATAGGGTTAGAATTAGGGGTTTGGTTTAAAATTAGGTTTTAGGTCAAAATTAGGGTTCCGCTCGATTTAGTGTTTAGGGTCCAAATTAGCGTTTAAGGTTTGAAATAGGGTTTTGAGTTTAAAATAGGGTTTTGGGTCAAAAATAGGGTTAGAATTAGGGTTTTGGGACAAAATTAGGGCTTTGGATTATAATTAGGGTTTTGGGTTAAAATTAGTGTTTAGGATCAAAATTAGGGTTTAGGGTTTGAATTAGGGTTTTGAGTTTAAAATAGGGTTTTGGGTCAAAAATAGGGTTAAAATAAGGGTTTTGGGTTAAAATTTAGGGTTTCGGGTCAAAATTAGGGTTATGGGTCAAAATCAGAGTTTAGGGTTTGAATTAGGGTTAGAATTAGACTTTTGGGTAAAATTAGGGTTTCGGGTCAAAATTAGGGTTTAGGGTTTGAATTAGGTTGTGTTTGAAATAGGGTTTTGGGTCAAAAATAGGGTTAGAATTAGGGTTTTTGGTTAAAGTTATGGTGTTGGGAAAAATTAGGGTTCGGGTCAAATTTAAGGTTTAGGATCAAAATTAGGGTTTAGGGTTTGAATTAGGGTTTTGAGTTTAAAATAGGGTTTTGAGTCAAAATAGGGTTAGAATTAGGGTTTTGGGTCAAAACTTGGGTTTTGGGTCCAAATTAGGGTTTAGGGTTTCAATTAGGGGTTTGCATTAAAATTAGGGTTACGGGTCAAAATTAGGTTTTTGGGTCAAATTTTGGGTTTAGGGTAAAAATTAGGGTTTCGGGTTTGAATTAGGGTTTTGAGTTAAAAATAGGGTTTTGGGTCAAAATAGGGTTAGAATTAGGGTTTTGGGTCAATACATGGGTTTTGGGTCCAAATTTGGGTTTTGGGTCAAAATTAGGGTTTAGGGTTTGAATTAAGGTTTTGAGTTAAAAATAGGGTTTTGGGTCAAAAATAAGGTTAGAATTATGGTTTGGGGTTAAAATTAGGGTATTGGGTCCAAATTAGGGTTTTGGCTCAAAATTAGAGTTTAGGGTTTGAATTAAGGTTTTGAGTTACAAATAGGGTTTTGGTTCAAAAATAGGGTTAGAATTAGGGTTTTGGGACAAAATTAGGGCTTTGGGTTACAATTAGGGTTTTGGTTAAAATTAGTGTTTAGGATCGAAATTAGGGTTTATCGTTTGAATTAGGGTTGAGTTTAAAATAGGGTTTTGGGTCAACATAGGGTTAGAATTAGGGTTTTGCGCCAAAACTTGGGTTTTGGGTCAAAATTAGGGTTTAGGGTTTAGGGTTTGAATTAGGGTTTTGAGTTAAAGATATATTTTTTGGTCAAAAATAGGGTTAGATTTAGGGTTTTGGGTTAAAATTAGGGTTGTGTCAAAATTAGGGCTTAGGGTTAGAATTTGGGTAGAATTAGGAATTTGGGTAAAATTAGGGTTTTGGGTCAAAATTAGGGTTCGGGGTCAAAATTAGGGTTTAGGCTTTGTAATAGGGTTTTGAGTTTAAAATAGGGTTTTGGGACAAAAATAGTGTTAGAATTAGGGTTTTGGTGAAATTAGGGCTTTGGGTTAAAATTAGGGCTTTCGGTTAAAATAAGGGTTTCGGGTTAAAATTAGGGTTCTGGGTCAGATTTAGGGTTTTGAGTTTAAAATAGGGTTTTGGGTCAAAAATTCGGTTAGGATTAGGGTTTTGGGTCAGAATTAGGGCTTTGGGTTAAAATTTGGGTTTTGGGTCAAAATTTGGGTTTTGGGTCCAAATTTGGGTTTAGGGTTTGAATTTGGGTTTTTGGTAAAAACTAGGGTTTCGGATCAAAATTAGGGTTCTGGGTCAAATTTAGGGTTTAGTTTCAAAATTAGGGTTTAAATTAGGGCTTTGTGTTAAAAATTAAGTTTTGGGTCAAAAATAAGGTTAGAATTAGGGTTTTGGGTGAAAATTTAGGGTTTCGGGTCAAAATTAGGGTTTTGGGTCAAAATTAGGGTTTAGGGTTTGAATTAGGGTTAGAATTATGCTTTTGGGTAAAATTATGGTTTCGGGTCAAAATTACGGTTCTGGGTCAAATTTAGGGTCCAAATTTGGGTTTAGGGTTTGAATTAGGTTTTGAGTTTAAAATAGGGTTTTGGGTCAAAAATTGGATAAGAATTAGGGTTTTGGGTTAAAATTAGGGTTTTGGGAAAAATTAGGGTTCTGGGTCAAATTTAAGGTTTAGGACCAAAATTAGGGTTTAAGGTTTGAATTAGGGTTTTGAGTTTAAAATTGGGTTTTGGGTCAAAAATAAGGTTTGAATTAGGGTTTGGGGTTAAAATTTGGGTATTGGGTCCTAATTAAGGTTTTGGCTCAAAATTAGAGTTTAGGGTTTGAATTAAGGTTTTGAGTTACAAAAAGGGTTTTGGGTCAAAATAGGGTTAGAATTAGGGGTTTGGTTTAAAATTAGGGTTTTAGGTCAAAATTAGGGTTCTGGCTCAGATTTAGGGTTTAGGGTCAAAATTAGCGTTTAAGGTTTGAAATAGGGTTTTGAGTTTAAAATAGGGTTTTGGTTCAAAAATGGGTTAGAATTAGGGTTTTGGGACAAAATTAGGGCTTTGGATTATAATTAGGGTTTTGGGTTAAAATTAGTGTTTAGGATCAAAATTAGGGTTTAGGGTTTGAATTAGGGTTTTGAGTTTAAAATAGGGTTTTGGGTCAAAAATAGGGTTAAAATAAGGGTTTTGGGTTAAAATTTAGGGTTTCGGGTCAAAATTAGGGTTATGGGTCAAAATCAGAGTTTAGGGTTTGAATTAGGGTTGGAATTAGACTTTTGGGTAAAATTAGGGTTTCGGGTCAAAATTAGGGTTTAGGGTTTGAATTAGGTTTTTTGTTTAAAATAGGGTTTTGGGTCAAAAATAGGGTTAGAATTAGGGTTTGTGGTTAAAATTAGGGTTTTGGGAAAAATTAGGGTTCTGGGTCAAATTTAAGGTTTAGGATCAAAATTAGGGTTTAGGGTTTGAATTAGGGTTTTGAGTTTAAAATAGGGTTTGAGTCAAAATAGGGTTAGAATTAGGGTTTTGGGTCAAAACTTGGGTTTTGGGTCCAAATTAGGGTTTAGGGTTTCAATTAGGGGTTTGCGTTAAAATTAGGGTTACGGGTCAAAATTAGGTTTTTGGGTCAAATTTTGGGTTTAGGGTTAAAATTAGGGTTTTGGGTTTGAATTAGGGTTTTGAGTTAAAAATAGGGTTTTGGGTCAAAATAGGGTTAGAATTAGGGTTTTGGGTCAAAACTTGGGTTTTGGGTCCAAATTAGGGTTTTGGGTCAAAATTAGGGTTTAGGGTTTGAATTAAGGTTTTGAGTTAAAAATAGGGTTTTGGGTCAAAAATAAGGTTAGAATTAGGGTTTGGGGTTAAAATTAGGGTATTTGGTCCAAATTAGGGTTTTGGCTCAAAATTAGAGTTTAGGGTTTGAATTAAGGTTTTGAGTTACAAATAGGGTTTTGGTTCAAAAATAGGGTTAGAATTAGGGTTTTGGGTCAAAATTAGGGCTTTGGGTTACAATTAGGGTTTTTGGTTAAAATTAGTGTTTAGGATCAAAATTAGGGTTTATCGTTTGAATTAGGGTTGAGTTTAAAATAGGGTTTTGGGTCAAAATAGGGTTAGAATTAGGGTTTTGCGCCAAAACTTGGGTTTTGGGTCAAAATTAGGGTTTAGGGTTTTGGGTTTGAATTAGGGTTTTGAGTTAAAGATATATTTTTTGGTCAAAAATAGGGTTAGATTTAGGGTTTTGGGTTAAAATTAGGGTTGTGTCAAAATTAGGGCTTATGGTTAGAATTTGGGTAGAATTAGGAATTTGGGTAAAATTAGGGTTTTGGGTGAAAATTAGGGTTCGGGGTCAAAATTAGGGTTTAGGCTTTGTAATAGGGTTTTGAGTTTAAAATAGGGTTTTGGGTCAAAAATAGTGTTAGAATTAGGGTTTTGGGTCGAATTAGGGCTTTGGGTTAAAATTAGGGTTGTGGTTTTAAAATTAGGGTTTAGGGTCAAAATTAGGGTTCGGGTCGATTTAGGGTTTTGAGTTTAAAATAGGGTTTTGTGTCAAAAATACGGTTAAAATTAGGTTTTGGGTTAAAATTTAGGGTTTGGGTCATAATTAGGGGTATGGGTCAAAATCTGGGTTTAGGGTTTTAATTAGGGTAAGAATTAGACTTTTGGGTAAAATTAGGGTTTCGGGTCAAAATTAGGGTTTAGGGTTTGAATTAGGTTTTGTGTTTAAAATAGGGTTTTGGGTCAAAAATAGGGTTAGAATTAGGGTTTGTGGTTAAAATTAGGGTTTTGGGAAAAATTAGGGGTTCTGGGTCAAATTTAAGGTTTAGGATCAAAATTAGGGTTTAGGGTCAGATTTAGGGTTTATGGTTTGAAATAGGGTTTTGAGTTTAAAATAGGGGTTTGGGTCAAAATAGGGTTAGAATTAGGGTTTTGGGTCAAAACTTGGGATTTGGGTCCAAATTAGGGTTTAGGGTTTCAATTAGGGGCTTGTTTTAAAATTAGGGTTACGGGTCAAAATTAGGTTTTTGGGTCAAATTTTGGGTTTAGGGTCAAAATTAGGGTTTCGGTTTTGAATTAGTGTTCTGAGTTAAAAATAGGGTTAGAATTAGGGTTTTGGGTCAAAACTTGGGTTCTGGATCCAAATTTGGGTTTTGGGTCAAAATTAGGGTTTAGGGTTTGAATTAAGGTTTTGAGTTAAAAATAGAGTTTTGACTCAAAAATAAGGTTAGAATTAGGGTTTGGGGTTAAAATTAGGGTATTGGGTCCAAATTAGGGTTTTGGCTCAAAATTAGAGTTTAGGGTTTGAATTTAGGTTGAGTTACAAATAGGGTTTTGGGTCAAAAATAGGGTTAGAATTAGGGTTTTGGTTTAAAATTAGGGTTTCGGGTCAAAATTAGGGTTCTGGGTCAGATTTAGGGTTTAGGGTTTGAAATAGGGTTTTGAGTTTAAAATAGGGTTTTGGGTCAAAAATAGGGTTAGAATTAGGGGTTTTTGTTAAAATTAGGGTTACGGGTCAAAATTAGGTTTTCGGGTCAAATTTTGGGTTTCGGGGTCAAAATTAGGGTTTCGGGTTTGAATTAGGGTTTTGAGTTAAAAATAGGGTTTTGGGTCAAAATAGGGTTAGAATTAGGGTTTTGGGTCAAAACTTGGGTTTTGGGTCCAAATTTGGGTTTTGGGTCAAAATTAGGGTTTAGGGTTTGAATTAAGGTTTTGAGTTAAAAATAGGGTTTTGGGTCAAAAATAAGGTTAGAATTAGGGTTTGGGGTTAAAATTTGGGTATTGGGTCCAAATTAGGGTTTTGGCTCAAAATTAGAGTTTAGGGTTTGAATTAAGGTTTTGAGTTACAAATAGGGTTTTGGTTCAAAAATAGGGTTAGAATTAGGGTTTTGGTTTAAAATTAGGGTTTTAGGTCACAATTAGGGTTCTGGCTCAGATTTAGGGTTTAGGGTCAAATTAGCATTTAAGGTTTGAAATAGGGTTTTAATTTTAAAATAGGGTTTTGGGTCAAAAATAAGGTTAGAATTAGGGTTTTGGGACAAAATTAGGGCTTTGGGTTACAATTAGGGTTTTGGGTTAAAATTAGTGTTTAGGATCAAAATTAGGGTTTAGGGTTTGAATTAGGGTTTTGAGTTTAAAATAGGGTTTTGTGTCAAAAATACGGTTAAAATTAGGTTTTAGGTTAAAATTTAGGGTTTCGGGTCAAAATTAGGGTTATGGGTCAAAATCAGGGTTTAGGGTTTGAATTAGGGATAGAATTAGACTTTTGTGTAAAATTAGGATTTCGGGTCAAAATTAGGGTTTAGGGTTTGAATTAGGTTTTGTGTTTAAAATAGGGTTTTTGGTCAAAAATAGTGTTAGAATTAGGGTTTGTGGTTAAAATTAGGGTTTTGGGAAAAATTAGGGTTCTAGGTCAAATTTAAGGTTTAGGATCAAAATTAGGGTTTAGGGTCATGTTTAGGGTTTATGGTTTGAAATAGGGTTTTGAGTTTAAAATAGGGGTTTGGGTCAAAATAGGGTTAGAATTAGGGTTTTGGGTCAAAACTTGGGATTTGGGTCCAAATTAGGGTTTAGGGTTTCAATTAGGGGCTTGTGTTAAAATTAGGGTTACGGGTCAAAATTAGGTTTTTGGGTCAAATTTTGGGTTTAGGGTCAAAATTAGGGTTTCGGTTTTGAATTAGGGTTCTGAGTTAAAAATAGGGTTAGAATTAGGGTTTTGGGTCAAAACTTGGGTTTTGGATCCAAATTTGGGTTTTGGGTCAAAATTAGGGTTTAGGGTTTGAATTAAGGTTTTGAGTTAAAAATAGGGTTTTGGCTCAAAAATAAGGTTAGAATTAGGGTTTGGGGTTAAAATTAGGGTATTGGGTCCAAATTAGGGTTTTGGCTCAAAATTAGAGTTTAGGGTTTGAATTTAGGTTGAGTTACAAATAGGGTTTTGGGTCAAAAATAGGGTTAGAATTAGGGTTTTGGTTTAAAATTAGGGTTTGGTCAAAATTAGGGTTCTGGGTCAGATTTAGGGTTTAGGGTTTGAAATAGGGTTTTGAGTTTAAAATAGGGTTTTGGGTCAAAAATAGGGTTAGAATTAGGGGTTTACGTTAAAATTAGGGTTACGGGTCAAAATTAGGTTGTTGGGTCAAATTTTGGGTTTCGGTCAAAATTAGGGTTTCGGGTTTGAATTAGGGTTTTGAGTTAAAAATAGGGTTTTGGGTCAAAACTTGGGTTTTGGGTCCAAATTTGGGTTTTGGGTCAAAATTAGGGTTTAGGGTTTGAATTAAGGTTTTGAGTTAAAAATAGCGTTTTGGGTCAAAAATAAGGTTAGAATTAGGGTTTGGGGTTAAAATTAGGGTATTGGGTCCAAATTAGGGTTTTGGCTCAAAATTAGAGTTTAGGGTTTGAATTAAGGTTTTGAGTTACAAATAGGGTTTTGGTTCAAAAATAGGGTTAGAATTAGGGTTTTGGGACAAAATTAGGGCTTTGGGTTACAATTAGGGTTTTTGGTTAAAATTAGTGTTTAGGATCAAAATTAGGGTTTATCGTTTGAATTAGGGTTGAGTTTAAAATAGGGTTTTGGGTCAAAATAGGGTTAGAATTAGGGTTTTGCCCAAAACTTGGGTTTTGGGTCAAAATTAGGGTTTAGGGTTTTGGGTTTGAATTAGGGTTTTGAGTTAAAGATATATTTTTTGGTCAAAAATAGGGTTAGATTTAGGGTTTTGGGTTAAAATTAGGGTTGTGTCAAAATTAGGGCTTATGGTTAGAATTTGGGTAGAATTAGGAATTTGGGTAAAATTAGGGTTTTGGGTGAAAATTAGGGTTCGGGGTCAAAATTAGGGTTTAGGCTTTGTAATAGGGTTTTGAGTTTAAAATAGGGTTTTGGGTCAAAAATAGTGTTAGAATTAGGGTTTTGGGTCAGAATTAGGGCTTTGGGTTAAAATTAGGTTGTGGTTTAAAATTAGGGTTTAGGGTCAAAATTAGGGTTCTGGGTTAGATTTAGGGTTTTGAGTTTAAAATAGGGTTTTGGGTCAAAAATTCGGTTAGAATTAGGGTTTTGGGTCAGAATTAGGGCTTTGGGTTAAAATTAGGGTTTTGGGTCAAAATTTGGGTTTTGGGTCCAAATTTGGGTTTAGGGTTTGAAATTGGGTTTTGGGTAAAAACTAGGGTTTCGGATCAAAATTAGGGTTCTTGGTCAAATTTAGGGTTTAGTTTCAAAATTAGGGTTTAAATTAGGGCTTTGTGTTAAAAATTGAGTTTTGGGTCAAAAATAAGGTTAGAATTAGGGATTTGGGTTAAAATTTAGGGTTTTGGGTCAAAATTAGAGGTTTGGGTCAAAATTAGGGTTTAGGGTTTGAATTAGGGTTAGAATTATGCTTTTGGGTAAAATTATGGTTTCGGGTCAAAATTACGGTTCTGGGTCAAATTTAGGGTCCAAATTTGGGTTTAGGGTTTGAATTAGGTTTTGAGTTTAAAATAGGGTTTTGGGTCAAAAATTGGATAAGAATTAGGGTTTTGGGTTAAAATTAGGGTTTTGGGAAAAATTAGGGTTGTGGGTAAAATTTAAGGTTTAGGAACAAAATTTGGGTTTAGGGTTTGAATTAGGGTTTTGAGTTTAAAATAGGGTTTTGGGTCAAAATAGGGTTAGATTTAGGGTTTTGGGTCAAAATTAGGGCTTTGGGTTACAATTAGGGTTTTGGGTTAAAATAGGTGTTTAGGATCAAAATTAGGGTTTAGGGTTTGAATTAGGGTTTTGAGTTTAAAATAGGGGTTTGGGTCAAAATTAATATTTAAAATTGGGGTTTTGGGTTAAAATTAGGGTTTGGTCAAAATTAGGGTTGGATCAAAATTAAGGTTTAGGGTTTGAATTAGGGTTAGAATTAAGCTTTTGGGTAAAATTAGGGTTTCAGATCAAAATTAGGGTTCAGGTTAAAATTAGGGTTTCGGGTCCCAATTAGGGTTTAGGGTTTGAATTAGGTTTTGAGTTTAAAATAGGGTTTTGGGTCAAAATTATGGTTAGAATTAGGGTTTTGGGTTAAAATTAGGCTTTTGGGAAAAATTAAGTTCTGGGTAAAATTGAAGATCAAAATTAGGGTTTTGGGTGAAAATTAGGGTTTTGGGTTAAAATTAGGGTTTAGGATCAAAATAAGGGTTTTGGGTCAAAATTAGGGTTTAGGGGTTTGAATTAAGGTTTTGAGTTTTGGATCAAAAATAAGGTTAGAATTAGGGTTTGGGGTTAAAATTTGGGTATTGGGTCCAAATTAGGTTTTTGGCTCAAATTTAGGGTTTAGGGTCAAAATTAGCATTTAAGGTTTGAAATAGGGTTTTGATTTTAAAATAGTGTTTTGGGTCAAAAATAGGATTAGAATTAGGGTTTTGGGACAAAATTAGGGCCTTGGGTTACAATTAGGGTTTTGCATTAAAATTAGTGTTTAGGATCAAAATTAGGGTTTAGGGTTTGATTTAGGGTTTTGAGTTTAAAATAGGGTTTTGTGTAAAAATTACGGTTAAAATTAGGTTTTGGGTTAAAATTTAGGGTTTCGGGTCAAAATTAGGGTTATGGGTCAAAATCAGGGTTTAGGGTTTGAATTAGGGATAGAATTAGACTTTTGGGTAAAATTAGGATTTCGGGTCAAAATTAGGGTTTAGGGTTTGAATTAGGTTTTGTGTTTAAAATAGGGTTTTGGGTCAAAAATAGTGTTAGAATTAGGGTTTGTGGTTAAAATTAGGGTTTTGGGAAAAATTAGGGTTCTGGGTCAAATTTAAGGTTTAGGATCAAAATTAGGGTTTAGGGTCAGATTTAGGGTTTATGGTTTGAAATAGGGTTTTGAGTTTAAAATAGGGGTTTGGGTCAAAATAGGGTTAGAATTAGGGTTTTGGGTCAAAACTTGGGATTTGGGTCCAAATTAGGGTTTAGGGTTTCAATTAGGGGCTTGTGTTAAAATTAGGGTTACGGGTCAAAATTAGGTTTTTGGGTCAAATTTTGGGTTTAGGGTCAAAATTAGGGTTTCGGTTTTGAATTAGGGTTTTGAGTTAAAAATAGGGTTAGAATTAGGGTTTTGGGTCAAAACTTGGGTTTTGGATCCAAATTTGGGTTTTGGGTCAAAATTAGGGTTTAGGGTTTGAATTAAGGTTTTGAGTTAAAAATAGGGTTTTGGCTCAAAAATAAGGTTAGAATTAGGGTTTGGGGTTAAAATTAGGGTATTGGGTCCAAATTAGGGTTTTGGCTCAAAATTAGAGTTTAGGGTTTGAATTTAGGTTGAGTTACAAATAGGGTTTTGGGTCAAAAATAGGGTTAGAATTAGGGTTTTGGTTTAAAATTAGGGTTTCGGGTCAAAATTAGGGTTCTGTCTCAGAATGGGGGTGTAGGGAATGAAATAGGGTTGTGAGTTTCAAATAGATTTTTGGGTCAAAAATAGGGTTAGAATTAGGGGTTTACGTTAAAATTAGGGTTACTGGTCAAAATTAGGTTTTGGGTCAAATTTTGGGTTTCGGTCAAAATTAGGGTTTCGGGTTTGAATTAGGGTTTTGAGTTAAAAATAGGGTTTTGGGTCAAAACTTGGGTTTAGGGTCCAAATTTGGGTTTTGGGTCAAAATTAGGGTTTAGGGTTTGAATTAAGGTTTTGAGTTAAAAATAGCGTTTTGGGTCAAAAATAAGGTTAGAATTAGGGTTTGGGGTTAAAATTAGGGTATTGGGTCCAAATTAGGGTTTTGGCTCAAAATTAGAGTTTAGGGTTTGAATTAAGGTTTTGAGTTACAAATAGGGTTTTGGTTCAAAAATAGGGTTAGAATTAGGGTTTTGGGACAAAATTAGGGCTTTGGGTTACAATTAGGGTTTTTGGTTAAAATTAGTGTTTAGGATCAAAATTAGGGTTTATCGTTTGAATTAGGGTTGAGTTTAAAATAGGGTTTTGGGTCAAAATAGGGTTAGAATTAGGGTTTTGCGCCAAAACTTGGGTTTTGGGTCAAAATTAGGGTTTAGGGTTTTGGGTTTGAATTAGGGTTTTGAGTTAAAGATATATTTTTTGGTCAAAGATAGGGTTAGATTTAGGGTTTTGGGTTAAAATTAGGGTTGTGTCAAAATTAGGGCTTATGGTTAGAATTTGGGTAGAATTAGGAATTTGGGTAAAATTAGGGTTTTGGGTTAAAATTAGGGTTTAGGATCAAAATAAGGGTTTTGGGTCAAAATTAGGGTTTAGGGGTTTGAATTAAGGTTTTGAGTTTTGGGTCAAAAATAAGGTTAGAATTAAGGTTTAGGAACAAAATTTGGGTTTAGGGTTTGAATTAGGGTTTTGAGTTTAAAATAGGGTTTTGGGTCAAAAATAGTGTTAGAATTAGGGTTTTGGGTCAGAATTAGGGCTTTGGGTCAAATTAGGGTTGTGGTTTAAAATTAGGGTTTAGGGTCAAAATTAGGGTTTAGGGTTTGAATTAGGTTTTGAGTTTAAAATAGGGTTTTGGGTCAAAAATTGGATAAGAATTAGGATTTTGGGTTAAAATTAGGGTTTTGGGAAAAATTAGGGTTGTGGGTAAAATTTAAGGTTTAGGAACAAAATTTGGGTTTAGGGTTTGAATTAGGGTTTTGAGTTTAAAATAGGGTTTTGGGTCAAAATAGGGTTAGATTTAGGGTTTTGGGTCAAAATTAGGGCTTTGGGTTACAATTAGGGTTTTGGGTTAAAATAGGTGTTTAGGATCAAAATTAGGGTTTAGGGTTTGAATTAGGGTTTTGAGTTTAAAATAGGGGTTTGGGTCAAAATTAATATTTAAAATTGGGGTTTTGGGTTATAATTAGGGTTTCGGTCAAAATTAGGGTTCGGATCAAAATTAAGGTTTAGGGTTTGAATTAGGGTTAGAATTAAGCTTTTGGGTAAAATTAGGGTTTCGGGTCAAAATTAGGGTTCTGGGTCAAATTTAGGGTTTAGGGTCCAAATTAGAGTTTAGGGTTTGAATTAGGTTTTGAGTTTAAAATAGGGTTTTGGGTCAAAAATATGGTTAGAATTAGGGTTTTGGGTTAAAATTAGGCTTTTGGGAAAAATTAAGTTCTGGGTAAAATTTAAGATCAAAATTAGGGTTTTGGGTGAAAATTAGGGTTTTGGGTTAAAATTAGGGTTTAGGATCAAAATAAGGGTTTTGGGTCAAAATTAGGGTTTAGGGGTTTGAATTAAGGTTTTGAGTTTTGGGTCAAAAATAAGGTTAGAATTAGGGTTTGGGGTTAAAATTTGGGTATTGGGTCCAAATTAGGTTTTTGGCTCAAATTTAGGGTTTAGGGTCAAAATTAGCATTTAAGGTTTGAAATAGGGTTTTGATTTTAAAATAGTGTTTTGGGTCAAAAATAGGATTAGAATTAGGGTTTTGGGACAAAATTAGGGCCTTGGGTTACAATTAGGGTTTTGCATTAAAATTAGTGTTTAGGATCAAAATTAGGGTTTAGGGTTTGATTTAGGGTTTTGAGTTTAAAATAGGGTTTTGGGTCAAAAATTGGGTTTAAATTTAGGGTTTCGGGTCAAAATTAGGGTTATGGGTAAAAATTAGGGTTTAGGGTTAGAATTAGACTTTTGGGTAAAATTAGGGTTTCGGTTCAAAATTTGGGTTTAGGGTTTGAATTAGGTTTTGAGTTTAAAATAGGGTTTTGGGTCAAAAATAGGGTTAGAATTAGGGTTTTGGTTAAAATTAGGGTTTTGGGAAAAATTAGGGTTCTGGGTCAAATTTAAGGTTTAGGATCAAAATTAGGGTTTAGGGTTTCAATTAGGGTTTTGAGTTTAAAATAGGTTTTTGGGTCAAAATAGGGTTAGAATTAGGGTTTTGGGGTCAAAACTTGGATTTTGGGTCCAAATTTGGGTTTTGGGTCCAAATTTGGGTTTAGGGTTTGAATTAAGGTTTTGAGTTAAAAATAGGGTTTTGGCTCAAAAATAAGGTTAGAATTAGGGTTTGTGGTTAAAATTAGGGTATTGGGTCCAAATTAGGGTTTTGGCTCAAAATTAGAGTTTAGTTTTTGAATTAATGTTTTGAGTTACAAATAGGGTTTGGGTCAAAAATAGGGTTAGAATTAGGGTTTTGGTTTAAAATTAGGGTTTCGGGTCAAAATTAGGATTCTGGGTCCGACTTAGGGTTTAGGGTTTGAAATAGGGTTTTGAGTTTCAAATAGGATTTTGGGTCAAAAATAGGGTTAGAATTAGGGGTTTGAGTTAAAATTAGGGTTACGGGTCAAAATTAGGTTTTTGGGTCGAATTTTGGGTTTCGGGTCAAAATTAGGGTTTCGGGATTGAATTAGGGTTTTGAGTTAAAAATAGGGTTTTGGGTCAAAATAGGGTTAGAATTAGGGTTTTGGGTCAAAACTTGGGTTTTGGGTCCAAATTTGGGTTTTGGGTCAAAATTAGGGTTTTGGGTTTGAATTAAGGTTTTGACTTAAAAATAGGTTTTTGGGTCAAAAATAAGGTTAGAATTAGGGTTTGGGGTTAAAATTAGGGTATTGGGTCCAAATTAGGGTTTTGGCTCAAAATTAGAGTTTAGGGTTGGAATTAAGGTTTTGAGTTACAAATAGGGTTTTGGGTAAAAAATAAGGTTAGAATTAGGGTTTTGGTTTAAAATTAGGGTTTTAGGTCAAAATTAGGGTTCTGGCTCAGATTTAGGGTTTAGGTTCAAAATTAGCGTTTAAGGTTTGAAATAGGGTTTTGATTTTAAAATAGGGTTTTGGGTCAAAAATAGGGTTAGAATTAGGGTTTTGAGACAAAATTAGGGCTTTGGGTTACAATTAGGGTTTTGGGTTAAAATTAGTGTTTAGGATCAAAATTAGGGTTTAGGGTTTGAATTAGGGTTTTGAGTTTAAAATAGGGTTTTGTGTCAAAAATACGGTTAAAATTAGGTTTTGGGTTAAAATTTAGGGTTTCGGGTCAAAATTAGGGTTATGGGTCAAAATCAGGGTTTCGGGTTTGAATTAGGGATAGAATTAGACTTTTGGGTAAAATTAGGGTTTCGGGTCAAAATTAGGGTTTAGGGTTTGAATTAGGTTTTGTGTTTAAAATAGGGTTTTGGGTCAAAAATAGGGTTAGAATTAGGGTTTGTGGTTAAAATTAGGGTTTTGGGAAAAATTAGGGTTCTGGGTCAAATTTAAGGTTTAGGATCAAAATTAGGGTTTAGGGCCAGGTTTAGGGTTTATGGTTTGAAATAGGGTTTTGAGTTTAAAATAGGGGTTTGGGTCAAAATAGGGTTAGAATTAGGGTTTTGGGTCAAAACTTGGGATTTGGGTCCAACTTAGGGTTTAGGGTTTCAATTAGGGGCTTGTTTTAAAATTAGGGTTACGGGTCAAAATTAGGTTTTTGGGTCAAATTTTGGGTTTAGGGTCAAAATTAGGGTTTCGGTTTTGAATTAGGGTTCTGAGTTAAAAATAGGGTTAGAATTAGGGTTTTGGGTCAAAACTTGGGTTTTGGATCCAAATTTGGGTTTTGGGTCAAAATTAGGGTTTAGGGTTTGAATTAAGGTTTTGAGTTAAAAATAGGGTTTTGGCTCAAAAATAAGGTTAGAATTAGGGTTTGGGGTTAAAATTAGGGTATTGGGTCCAAATTAGGGTTTTGGCTCAAAATTAGAGTTTAGGGTTTGAATTTAGGTTGAGTTACAAATAGGGTTTTGGGTCAAAAATAGGGTTAGAATTAGGGTTTTGGTTTAAAATTAGGGTTTCGGGTCAAAATTAGGGTTCTGGGTCAGATTTAGGGTTTAGGGTTTGAAATAGGGTTTTGAGTTTAAAATAGGGTTTTGGGTCAAAAATAGGGTTAGAATTAGGGGTTTTTGTTAAAATTAGGGTTACGGGTCAAAATTAGGTTTTCGGGTCAAATTTTGGGTTTCGGGGTCAAAATTAGGGTTTCGGGTTTGAATTAGGGTTTTGAGTTAAAAATAGGGTTTTGGGTCAAAATAGGGTTAGAATTAGGGTTTTGGGTCAAAACTTGGGTTTTGGGTCCAAATTTGGGTTTTGGGTCAAAATTAGGGTTTAGGTTTTGAATTAAGGTTTTGAGTTAAAAATAGGGTTTTGGGTCAAAAATAAGGTTAGAATTAGGGTTTGGGGTTAAAATTTGGGTATTGGGTCCAAATTAGGGTTTTGGCTCAAAATTAGAGTTTAGGGTTTGAATTAAGGTTTTGAGTTACAAATAGGGTTTTGGTTCAAAAATAGGGTTAGAATTAGGGTTTTGGTTTAAAATTAGGGTTTTAGGTCAAAATTAGGGTTCTGGCTCAGATTTAGGGTTTAGGGTCAAATTAGCATTTAAGGTTTGAAATAGGGTTTTAATTTTAAAATAGGGTTTTGGGTCAAAAATAAGGTTAAAATTAGGGTTTTGGGACAAAATTAGGGCTTTGGGTTACAATTAGGGTTTTGGGTTAAAATTAGTGTTTAGGATCAAAATTAGGGTTTAAGGTTTGAATTAGGGTTTTGAGTTTAAAATAGGGTTTTGTGTAAAAATTACGGTTAAAATTAGGTTTTGGGTTAAAATTTAGGGTTTCGGGTCAAAATTAGGGTTATGGGTCAAAATCAGGGTTTAGGGTTTGAATTAGGGATAGAATTAGACTTTTGGGTAAAATTAGGATTTCGGGTCAAAATTAGGGTTTAGGGTTTGAATTAGGTTTTGTGTTTAAAATAGGGTTTTGGGTCAAAAATAGTGTTAGAATTAGGGTTTGTGGTTAAAATTAGGGTTTTGGGAAAAATTAGGGTTCTAGGTCAAATTTAAGGTTTAGGATCAAAATTAGGGTTTAGGGTCAGGTTTAGGGTTTATGGTTTGAAATAGGGTTTTGAGTTTAAAATAGGGGTTTGGGTCAAAATAGGGTTAGAATTAGGGTTTTGGGTCAAAACTTGGGATTTGGGTCCAAATTAGGGTTTAGGGTTTCAATTAGGGGCTTGTGTTAAAATTAGGGTTACGGGTCAAAATTAGGTTTTTGGGTCAAATTTTGGGTTTAGGGTCAAAATTAGGGTTTCGGTTTTGAATTAGGGTTTTGAGTTAAAAATAGGGTTAGAATTAGGGTTTTGGGTCAAAACTTGGGTTTTGGATCCAAATTTGGGTTTTGGGTCAAAATTAGGGTTTAGGGTTTGAATTAAGGTTTTGAGTTAAAAATAGGGTTTTGGCTCAAAAATAAGGTTAGAATTAGGGTTTGGGGTTAAAATTAGGGTATTGGGTCCAAATTAGGGTTTTGGCTCAAAATTAGAGTTTAGGGTTTGAATTTAGGTTGAGTTACAAATAGGGTTTTGGGTCAAAAATAGGGTTAGAATTAGGGTTTTGGTTTAAAATTATGGTTTGGTCAAAATTAGGGTTGGGTCGGATTTAGGGTTTAGGGTTTGAAATAGGGTTTTGAGTTTAAAATAGGGTTTTGGGTCAAAAATAGGGTTAGAATTAGGGGTTTACGTTAAAATTAGGGTTACGGGTCAAAATTAGGTTTTTGGGTCAAATTTTGGGTTTCGGGTCAAAATTAGGGTTTCGGGTTTGAATTAGGGTTTTGAGTTAAAAATAGGGTTTTGGGTCAAAACTTGGGTTTTGGGTCCAAATTTGGGTTTTGGGTCAAAATTAGGGTTTAGGGTTTGAATTAAGGTTTTGAGTTAAAAATAGCGTTTTGGGTCAAAAATAAGGTTAGAATTAGGGTTTGGGGTTAAAATTAGGGTATTGGGTCCAAATTAGGGTTTTGGCTCAAAATTAGAGTTTAGGGTTTGAATTAAGGTTTTGAGTTACAAATAGGGTTTTGGTTCAAAAATAGGGTTAGAATTAGGGTTTTGGGACAAAATTAGGGCTTTGGGTTACAAATAGGGATCTGTGTTAAAATTAGTGTTTAGGATCAAAATTAGGGTTTATCGTTTGAATTAGGGTTGAGTTTAAAATAGGGTTTTGGGTCAAAATAGGGTTAGAATTAGGGTTTTGCGCCAAAACTTGGGTTTTGGGTCAAAATTAGGGTTTAGGGTTTTGGGTTTGAATTAGGGTTTTGAGTTAAAGATATATTTTTTGGTCAAAGATAGGGTTAGATTTAGGGTTTTGGGTTAAAATTAGGGTTGTGTCAAAATTAGGGCTTATGGTTAGAATTTGGGTAGAATTAGGAATTTGGGTAAAATTAGGGTTTTGGGTGAAAATTAGGGTTCGGGGTCAAAATTAGGGTTTAGGCTTTGTAATAGGGTTTTGAGTTTAAAATAGGGTTTTGGGTCAAAAATAGTGTTAGAATTAGGGTTTTGGGTCAGAATTAGGGCTTTGGGTTAAAATTAGGGTTGTGGTTTAAAATTAGGGTTTAGGGTCAAAATTAGGGTTCTGGGTCAGATTTAGGGTTTTGAGTTTAAAATAGGGTTTTGGGTCAAAAATTCGGTTAGAATTAGGGTTTTGGGTCAGAATTAGGGCTTTGGGTTAAAATTAGGGTTTTGGGTCAAAATTTGGGTTATGGGTCCAAATTTGGGTTTAGGGTTTGAAATTGGGTTTTGGGTAAAAACTAGGGTTTCGGATCAAAATTAGGGTTCTTGGTCAAAATTAGGGTTTAAATTAGGGCTTTGTGTTAAAAATTGAGTTTTGGGTCAAAAATAAGGTTAGAATTAGGGATTTGGGTTAAAATTTAGGGTTTTGGGTCAAAATTAGAGGTTTGGGTCAAAATTAGGGTTTAGGGTTTGAATTAGGGTTAGAATTATGCTTTTGGGTAAAATTATGGTTTCGGGTCAAAATTACGGTTCTGGGTCAAATTTAGGGTCCAAATTTGGGTTTAGGGTTTGAATTAGGTTTTGAGTTTAAAATAGGGTTTTGGGTCAAAAATTGGATAAGAATTAGGGTTTTGGGTTAAAATTAGGATTTTGGGAAAAATTAGGGTTGTGGGTAAAATTTAAGGTTTAGGAACAAAATTTGGGTTTAGGGTTTGAATTAGGGTTTTGAGTTTAAAATAGGGTTTTGGGTCAAAATAGGGTTAGATTTAGGGTTTTGGGTCAAAATTAGGGCTTTGGGTTACAATTAGGGTTTTGGGTTAAAATAGGTGTTTAGGATCAAAATTAGGGTTTAGGGTTTGAATTAGGGTTTTGAGTTTAAAATAGGGGTTTGGGTCAAAATTAATATTTAAAATTGGGGTTTTGGGTTAAAATTAGGGTTTCGGGTCAAAATTAGGGTTCTGGATCAAAATTAAGGTTTAGGGTTTGAATTAGGGTTAGAATTAAGCTTTTGGGTAAAATTAGGGTTTCGGGTCAAAATTAGGGTTCTGGGTCAAATTTAGGGTTTAGGGTCCAAATTAGAGTTTAGGGTTTGAATTAGGTTTTGAGTTTAAAATAGGGTTTTGGGTCAAAAATATGGTTAGAATTAGGGTTTTGGGTTAAAATTAGGCTTTTGGGAAAAATTAAGTTCTGGGTAAAATTTAAGATCAAAATTAGGGTTTTGGGTGAAAATTAGGGTTTTGGGTTAAAATTAGGGTTTAGGATCAAAATAAGGGTTTTGGGTCAAAATTAGGGTTTAGGGGTTTGAATTAAGGTTTTGAGTTTTGGGTCAAAAATAAGGTTAGAATTAGGGTTTGGGGTTAAAATTTGGGTATTGGGTCCAAATTAGGTTTTTGGCTCAAATTTAGGGTTTAGGGTCAAAATTAGCATTTAAGGTTTGAAATAGGGTTTTGATTTTAAAATAGTGTTTTGGGTCAAAAATAGGATTAGAATTAGGGTTTTGGGACAAAATTAGGGCCTTGGGTTACAATTAGGGTTTTGCATTAAAATTAGTGTTTAGGATCAAAATTAGGGTTTAGGGTTTGATTGAGGGTTTTGAGTTTAAAATAGGGTTTTGGGTCAAAAATTGGGTTTAAATTTAGGGTTTCGGGTCAAAATTAGGGTTATGGGTAAAAGTTAGGGTTTAGGGTTAGAATTAGGGTTAGAATTAGACTTTTGGGTAAAATTAGGGTTTCGGTTCAAAATTTGGGTTTAGGGTTTGAATTAGGTTTTGAGTTTAAAATAGGGTTTTGGGTCAAAAATAGGGTTAGAATTAGGGTTTTGGTTAAAATTAGGGTTTTGGGAAAAATTAGGGTTCTGGGTCAAATTTAAGGTTTAGGATCAAAATTAGGGTTTAGGGTTTCAATTAGGGTTTTGAGTTTAAAATAGGGTTTTGGCTCAAAATAGGGTTAGAATTAGGGTTTTGGGGTCAAAACTTGGATTTTGGGTCCAAATTTGGGTTTTGGGTCCAATTTTGGGTTTAGGGTTTGAATTAAGGTTTTGAGTTAAAAATAGGGTTTTGGCTCAAAAATAAGGTTAGAATTAGGGTTTGGGGTTAAAATTAGGGTATTGGGTCCAAATTAGGGTTTTGGCTCAAAATTAGAGTTTAGTTTTTGAATTAATGTTTTGAGTTACAAATAGGGTTTGGGTCAAAAATAGGGTTAGAATTAGGGTTTTGGTTTAAAATTAGGGTTTCGGGTCAAAATTAGGATTCTGGGTCAGATTTAGGGTTTAGGGTTTGAAATAGGGTTTTGAGTTTCAAATAGGATTTTGGGTCAAAAATAGGGTTAGAATTAGGGGTTTGAGTTAAAATTAGGGTTACGGGTCAAAATTAGGTTTTTGGGTCGAAATTTGGGTTTCGGGTCAAAATTAGGGTTTCGGGATTGAATTAGGGTTTTGAGTTAAAAATAGGGTTTTGGGTCAAAATAGGGTTAGAATTAGGGTTTTGGGTCAAAACTTGGGTTTTGGGTCCAAATTTGGGTTTTGGGTCAAAATTAGGGTTTTGGGTTTGAATTAAGGTTTTGACTTAAAAATAGGTTTTTGGGTCAAAAATAAGGTTAGAATTAGGGTTTGGGGTTAAAATTAGGGTATTGGGTCCAAATTAGGGTTTTGGCTCAAAATTAGAGTTTAGGGTTGTAATTAAGGTTTTGAGTTACAAATAGGGTTTTGGGTAAAAAATAAGGTTAGAATTAGGGTTTTGGTTTAAAATTAGGGTTTTAGGTCAAAATTAGGGTTCTGGCTCAGATTTAGGGTTTAGGTTCAAAATTAGCGTTTAAGGTTTGAAATAGGGTTTTGATTTTAAAATAGGGTTTTGGGTCAAAAATAGGGTTAGAATTAGGGTTTTGAGACAAAATTAGGGCATTGGGTTACAATTAGGGTTTTGGGTTAAAATTAGTGTTTAGGATCAAAATTAGGGTTTAGGGTTTGAATTAGGGTTTTGAGTTTAAAATAGGGTTTTGTGTCAAAAATACGGTTAAAATTAGGTTTTGGGTTAAAATTTAGGGTTTCGGGTCAAAATTAGGGTTATGGGTCAAAATCAGGGTTTAGGGTTTGAATTAGGGATAGAATTAGACTTTTGGGTAAAATTAGGGTTTCGAGTCAAAATTAGGGTTTAGGGTTTGAATTAGGTTTTGTGTTTAAAATAGGGTTTTGGGTCAAAAATAGGGTTAGAATTAGGGTTTGTGGTTAAAATTAGGGTTTTCGGAAAAATTAGGGTTCTGGGTCAAATTTAAGGTTTAGGATCAAAATTAGGGTTTAGGGTCAGATTTAGGGTTTATGGTTTGAAATAGGGTTTTGAGTTTAAAATAGGGGTTTGGGTCAAAATAGGGTTAGAATTAGGGTTTTGGGTCAAAACTTGGGATTTGGGTCCAAATTAGGGTTTAGGGTTTCAATTAGGGGCTTGTTTTAAAATTAGGGTTACGGGTCAAAATTAGGTTTTTGGGTCAAATTTTGGGTTTAGGGTCAAAATTAGGGTTTCGGTTTTGAATTAGGGTTCTGAGTTAAAAATAGAGTTAGAATTAGGGTTTTGGGTCAAAACTTGGGTTTTGGATCCAAATTTGGGTTTTGGGTCAAAATTAGGGTTTAGGGTTTGAATTAAGGTTTTGAGTTAAAAATAGGGTTTTGGCTCAAAAATAAGGTTAGAATTAGGGTTTGGGGTTAAAATTAGGGTATTGGGTCCAAATTAGGGTTTTGGCTCAAAATTAGAGTTTAGGGTTTGAATTTAGGTTGAGTTACAAATAGGGTTTTGGGTCAAAAATAGGGTTAGAATTAGGGTTTTGGTTTAAAATTAGGGTTTCGGGTTAAAATTAGGGTTCTGGGTCAGATTTAGGGTTTAGGGTTTGAAATAGGGTTTTGAGTTTAAAATAGGGTTTTGGGTCAAAAATAGGGTTAGAATTAGGGGTTTACGTTAAAATTAGGGTTACGGGTCAAAATTAAGTTTTCGGGTCAAATTTTGGGTTTCGGGGTCAAAATTAGGGTTTCAGGTTTGAATTAGGGTTTTGAGTTAAAAATAGGATTTTGGGTCAAAACTTGGGTTTTGGGTCCATATTTGGGTTTTGGGTCAAAATTAGGGTTTAGGGTTTGAATTAAGGTTTTGAGTTAAAAATAGCGTTTTGGGTCAAAAATAAGGTTAGACTTAGGGTTTGGGGTTAAAATTAAGGTATTGAGTCCAAATTAGGGTTTTGGCTCAAAATTAGAGTGTAGGGTTTGAATTAAGGTTTTTAGTTACAAATAGGGTTTTGGGTCAAAAATAGGGTTAGAATTAGGGTTTTGGTTTAAAATTAGGGTTTTAGGTCAAAATTAGGGTTCTGGCTCAGATTTAGGGTTTTGGGTCAAAATTAGGGTTTAAGGTTTGAAATAGGGTTTTGGGTCAAAAATAGGGTTAGAATTAGGGTTTTGGGACAAAATTAGGGCTTTGGGTTACAATTAGGGTTTTGAGTTAAAATTAGTGTTTAGGATCAAAATTAGGGTTTAGGGTTTGAATTAGGGTTTTGAGTTTAAAATAGGGTTTTGTGTCAAAAATACGGTTAAAATTAGGTTTTGGGTTAAAATTTAGGGTTTCGGGTCAAAATTAGGGTTATGGGTCAAAATCAGGGTTTAGGGTTTGAATTAGGGATAGAATTAGACTTTTGGGTAAAATTAGGGTTTCGGGTCAAAATTAGGGTTTAGGGTTTGAATCAGGTTTTGTGTTTAAAATAGGGTTTTGGGTCAAAAATAGGGTTAGAATTAGGGTTTGTGGTTAAAATTAGGGTTTTGGGAAAAATTAGGGTTCTGGGTCAAATTTAAGGTTTAGGATCAAAATTAGGGTTTAGGGTCAGATTTAGGGTTTATGGTTTGAAATAGGGTTTTGAGTTTAAAATAGGGGTTTGGGTCAAAATAGGGTTAGAATTAGGGTTTTGGGTCAAAACTTGGGATTTGGGTCCAAATTAGGGTTTAGGGTTTCAATTAGGGGCTTGTGTTAAAATTAGGGTTACTTGTCAATATTTGTTTTATGTGTCAAATTTTGGGTTTAGGGTCAAAATTAGGGTTTCGGTTTTGAATTAGGGTTCTGAGTTAAAAATAGGGTTAGAATTAGGGTTTTGGGTCAAAACTTGGGTTTTGGATCCAAATTTGGGTTTTGGGTCAAAATTAGGGTTTCGGGTTTGAATTAAGGTTTTGAGTTAAAAATAGGGTTTTGGCTCAAAAATAAGGTTAGAATTAGGGTTTGGGGTTAAAATTAGGGTATTGGGTCCAAATTAGGGTTTTGGCTCAAAATTAGAGTTTAGGGTTTGAATTTAGGTTTTGATTTACAAATAGGGTTTTGGGTCAAAAATAGGGTTAGAATTAGGGTTTTGGTTTAAAATTAGGGTTTTAGGTCAAAATTAGGGTTCTGGCTCAGATTTAGGGTTTTGGGTCAAAAATAAGGTTAGATTTAGGGTTTGGGGTTAAAATTAGGGTATTGGGTCCAAATTAGGGTTTTGGCTCAAAATTAGAGTTTAGGGTTTGAATTTAGGTTTTGATTTACAAATAGGGTTTTGGGTCAAAAATAGGGTTAGAATTAGGGTTTTGGTTTAAAATTAGGGTTTCGGGTCAAAATTAGGGTTCTGGGTCAGATTTAGGGTTTAGGGTTTGAAATAGAGTTTTGAATTTAAAATAGGGTTTTGGTCAAAAATAGGGTTAGAATTAGGGGTTTACGTTAAAATTAGGGTTACGGGACAAAATTAGGTTTTTGGGTCAAATTTTGGGTTTCGGGTCAAAATTAGGGTTTCGGGTTTGAATTAGGGTTTTGGGTCAAAATAGGGTTAGAATTAGGGTTTTGGGTCAAAACTTGGGTTTTGGGTCCAAATTTGGGTTTTGGGTCAAAATTAGGGTTTAGGGTTTGAATTAAGGTTTTGAGTTAAAAATAGCGTTTTGGGTCAAAAATAAGGCTAGAATTAGGGTTTGGGGTTAAAATTAGGGTATTGGGTCCAAATTAGGGTTTTGGCTCAAAATTAGAGTGTAGGGTTTGAATTAAGGTTTTTAGTTACAAATAGGGTTTTGCGTCAAAAATAGGGTTAGAATTAGGGTTTTGGTTTAAAATTAGGGTTTTAGGTCAAAATTAGGGTTCTGGCTCAGATTTAGGGTTTTGGGTCAAAATTAGGGTTTAAGGTTTGAAATAGGGTTTTGGGACAAAATTAGGGCTTTGGGTTACAATTAGGGTTTTGGGTCAAAATAGGGTTAAAATTAGGGTTTTGGGTTAAAATTTAGGGCTTGGGGCCAAAATTAGGGTTTAGGATTTGAATTAGGGATAGAATTAGACTTTTGGGTAAAATTAGGGTTTCGGGACAAAATTAGGGTTTAGGGTTTGAATTAGGTTTTGTGTTTAAAATCGGGTTTTGGGTCAAAAATAGGGTTAGAATTAGGGTTTTGTGTTAAAATTAGGGTTTTGGGAAAAATTAGGGTTATGGGTCAAATTTAAGGTTTAGGATCAAAATTAGGGTTTAGGGTTTTGAGTTTAAAATAGGGTTTTGGGTCAAAATAGGGTTAGAATTAGGGTTTTGGGTCAAAACTTTTGTTTTAGGTCCAAATTTGGGTTTTGGGTCAAAATTAGGGTTTAGGGTTTGAAATAGCGTCGAGTTTAAAATATCGTTTTGGGTCAAAAATAGGGTTAGTATTAGGGTTTTGGGTCAAAATTAGGGCTCTGGGTTAAAACTAAAGTTTTAGGTCAAAATTAGGGTTTTTGGTACAAATTAGGGTTTAGGGTTTGAATTAGGGTTTTGAGTGAAAGATATGTTTTGGGTCAAAAATAGGGTTAGATTTTGGGTTAAAATTAGTGTTTAGGGTTTGAAATAGGGTTTTGAGTTTAAAATAGGGTTTTGGGTCAAAAATACGGTTAGAATTAGGGTTTTGGGTCAGAATTAGGGCTTTGGGTTAAAATTAGGGTTTTGGGTCAAAATTTGGGTTTTGGGTGCAAATTAGGGTTTAGGGTTTGAATTATGGGTTTGTGTATAAAATAGGGTTTCGGCTCAAAATTAGGGTTCTATGTCAAATTTAGGGTTTAGTTTCAAAATTAGGGTTTAAATTAGGGCATTGTGTTAAAAATTGAGTTTTGGGTCAAAAATAAGGTTAGAATTAGGGTTTTGGGTTAAAATTTAGGGTTTCGAGTCAAAATTACGGTTTTGGGTCAAAATTAGGGTTTAGGGTTTGAATTAGGGTTAGAATTATGCTTTTGGGTCAAAATTAGGGTTTAGGGTTTGAATTATGGTTTTGAGTTAAAAATAGGGTTTTGGCTAAAAAATAAGGTTAGAATTAGGGTTTGGGGTTAAAATAAGGGTATTGGGTCCAAATTAGGGTTTTGGCTCAAAATTAGAGTTTAGGGTTTGAATTAAGGTTTTCAGTTACAAATAGGGTTTTGGGTCAAAAATAGGGTTAGAATTAGCGTTTTAGTTTAAAATTAGGGTTTCTGGTCAAAATTGGGGTTCTGGGTCAGATTTAGGGTTTAGGGTTTGAAATAGGGTTTTGAATTTAAAATAGGGTTTTGGGTCAAAATAGGGTTAGAATTAGGGGTTTACGTTAAAATTAGGGTTACGGGTCAAAATTAGGTTTTTGGGTCAAATTTTGGGTTTCGGGTCAAAATTAGGGTTTCGGGTTTGAATTAGGGTTTTGAGTTAAAAATAGGGTTTTGGGTCAAAATAGGGTTAGAATTAGGGTTTTGGGTCAAAACTTGGGTTTTGGGTCCAAATTTGTGTTTTGGGTCAAAATTAGGGTTTAGGGTTTGAATCAAGGTTTTGAGTTAAAAATAGGGTTTTGGGTTAAAAATAAGGTTAGAATTAGGGTTTGGGGTTTAAATTAGGGTATTGGGTCCAAATTAGGGTTTTGGCTCAAAATTAGAGTGTAGGGTTTGAATTAAGGTTTTTAGTTACAAATAGGGTTTTGGGTCAAAAATAGTGTTAGAATTACGGTTTTGGTTTAAAATTAGGGTTTTAGGTCAAAATTAGGGTTCTGGCTCAGATTTATGGTTTTGGATCAAAATTAGGGTTTAAGGTTTGAAATAGGGTTTTGAGTTTGAAATAGGGTTTTGGGTCAAAAATAGGCTTAGAATTAGGGTTTTGGGACAAAATTAGGGCTTTGGGTTACAATTAGGGTTTTGGGTTAAAATTAGTGTTTAGGATCAAAATTAGGGTTTAGGGTTTGAATTAGGGTTAGAATTAGACTTTTGGGTAAAATTACGGTTTCGGGTCAAAATTAGGGTTTAGGGTTTGAATTAGGTTTTGAGTTTAAAATCGGGTTTTTGGTCAAAAATAGGGTTAGAATTAGGGTTTCGGGTTAAAATTAGGGTTTTGGGAAAAATTAGGGTTATGGGTCAAATTTAAGGTTTAGGATCAAAATTAGGGTTTAGGGTTTTGAGTTTAAAATAGGATTTTGGGTCAAAATAGGGTTAGAATTAGGGTTTTGGGTCAAAACTTGGGTTTTAGGTTCCAATTTGGGTTTAGGGTCAAAATTAGGGTTTAGGGTTTGAAATAGGGTCGAGTTTAAAATATGGTTTTGAGTCAAAAATAGGGTTAGTATTTGGGTTTTGGGTCAAAATTAGGGCTCTGGGTTAAAACTAAAGTTTTAGGTCAAAATTAGGGTTTTTGGTACAAATTAGGGTTTAGGGTTTGAATTAGGGTTTTGAGTTAAAGATATGTTTTGGGTCAAAAATAGGGTTAGATTTTGGGTTAAAATTAGTGTTTAGGGTTTGAAATAGGGTTTTGAGTTTAAAATAGGGTTTTGGGTCAAAAATACGGTTAGAATTAGGGTTTTGGGTCAGAATTAGGGCTTTGGGTTAAAATTAGGGTTTTGGGTCAAAATTTGGGTTTTGGGTGCAAATTAGGGTTTATGGTTTGAATTAGGGGTTTGGGTAAAAACTAGGGTTTCGGCTCAAAATTAGGGTTCTGTCAAATTTATGGTTTAGTTTCAAAATTAGGGTTTAAATTAGGGCATTGTGTTAAAAATTGAGTTTTGGGTCAAAAATATGGTTAGAATTAGGGTTTTGGGTTAAAATTTAGGGTTTCGGGTCAAAATTAGGGTTCTGGGTAAAATTTAGGGTCCAAATTAGGGTTATGGGTTTGAATTAGGTTTTGAGTTTAAAATAGGGTTTTGGGTCAAAATAGGGTTAGAATTTGGGGTTTGAGTCAAAATTAGGGCTTTGGGTTACAATTAGGGTTTTGGGTTAAAATTAGTGTTTAGGATCAAAATTTGGATTTAGGGTTTGAATTAGGGTTTGAGTTTAAAATAGGGTTTTGGGTCAAAAATAGGGTTAGAATTAGGGTTTTGGGTTAAAATTAGGCTTTTGGGAAAATTAAGTTCTGGGTCAAATTTAAGGTTTAGGATCAAAATTAGGGTTTAGGGTCAAAACTTGGGTTTTGGGTCAAAATTAGGGTTTAGGGTTTGAATTAAGGTTTTGAGTTAAAAATAGGGTTTTGGGTCAAAAATAAGGTTAGAATTAGGGTTTGGGGTTTAAATTAGGGTATTGGGTCAAAAGTAGGGTTTGGCTCAAAATTAGAGTTTAGGGTTTGAATTAAGGTTTTGAGTTAAAAATAGGGTTAGAATTAGGGTTTTGGTTTAAAATTTGGGTTTTGGGTCAAAATTAGGGTTCTGGGTCAGATTTAGGGTTTAGGGTCAAAATTAGGATTTAATGTTTGAAATAGGGTTGAGTTTAAAATAGGGTTTCAGGTCAAAATTACGGTTCTGGGTCAAATTTAGGGTCCACATTATGGTTTAGGGTTTTGAGTTTAAAATAGGGTTTTGGGTCAAAAATAGGGTTAAAATTTGGGTTTTGGGATAAAATTTAGAGTTTCGTGTCAAGATTAGGTTTATGGGTCAAATTGCCACTCTAAGAAGATGCTTTGTAGTTTCAAAAGCCTGCTCACAAAGGCTACACATAGAGACCACAATGCAACCCCTGCCTCGCAGATTTTCATCAGTGGGCATTTTATTATTCATGATTCTCCAAAGAATAAAAGATTTTGAGGGAGGAACATACCGGTTCCAAGTTAACTTTGTCCAAGGAAGTGCCGGCCGCGAGGATTATGGAAGGTGAAAGCTTCCTTGAAGCTAAGGCAACCCAAAGCCGTGCTAGACCACACCGGATGATCACTAACCAGGGAAAAAGGAATAACATTGCTATAAATGGCCTCTTTGAGATCGGGGATTTAAGGAGAAGAGCACTAGGGACACACCGAGTTACCATCAATGATAAAATGCGAGACTTTAGGTGCAGACTAGCACGCACATCATGAGGATATTTTGGTACTCACGAGACAGGTTGTTGCAGCCATTTATCAACCCAAAAGTTGATGTTCGACCATCCCCCAGATTCCAAGAGGCATTCTTGAGTACCTCATCCAAGTAGCATTTAATTAGGGCCAAAAGAGAAGAGGAAATGTGGTGGCTGATTGCTTTGTTATGCCTAATGGTTCTCGCTTTAAGCGAGTAGACCATTCATTCTTTGATGAAACAAAATCCTAGCTCAGCTTTAACAAACCTGCCCCTGTTAATAGCTCTAATGGGTCTAATGCCTAGACCTCCTTCAATGTAAGGTTTGCAAACCTTATTCCAAAAGCTGATAACAATCTTTTTGACGTTAACATCCCCAGCCCAAACAAAGTTTCTCAACCACTTGTCAACAGAATTCAATAAGCTAACAGGCCAAGCATAAAGATGGAAGCTATAGACTAGCATACCAAGAGCAATGGATCTTACCAGTTGAACTCTTCCCATGATAGAGAGAAGGGCTCCCTTCCAAGCAGCTAACTTGCACTTGATTTTATCTGCAATAGGGGCAAGATGCAGCCTTTTAGGCCTACCTTTGAAGATAGGGACTCCCAGATAAGTGAAGGGGAGGGCACCATGAGAGAATCCAAGGATCTGAGAAAGAACAACCCTTCTTGAGCCAGAGATGCACCCGGTGTAGAACTTGGACTTTTCAGCACTAACAACCTGACCAGAAACCTGCTCATACTCCTTAAAAAGGGACAACAGATTGCTTAGGCTAGTTTTTGAAGCTCGGCAGAAAATTAAAATATCATCCGCATAAAGAACATGGCTAGGCATTTGAAGATTTCTTGGGCCAGACATCAATTGCAACTTACCATCTTCAACTAGTTTGGTGATGCATCTATTGAGAACCTCCTCGGCAAGACAAAAGAGGAGGGGGGACAGGGGATCACCCTGCCGAACCCCACGCTTGCAATTAAAGAAACCAATGGCCTTACCATTAATTGACATAGACAACTTAGCAGATAGCAAAATAGATTCAATCCAAGGGCAGAACTGAGCATTAAAACCAAAGGACTGAAGGACCTGCAGTAAGAAATTCCAGTCAAGAGAGTCAAAGGCCTTTTTGATGTCAATTTTCAATGCTATCTGACCACCAAACGATCTTTTATCAAGCAGATTTATACACTCAGAGGCTACACCAATGCGATGCTGCAATCTGCCTACCTTTGATGAAACCCCTCCGGTTTTCACCGGCGATTTTAGGGGCAATAACAGGCAGCCTGTCAGCCAAGATCTTGGTAATAATCTTGAACTTGAAGTTAGCCATAGCAATGGGCCTAAATTGATCAATCTTGACAGCATTAGATACTTTAGGGATAAGAGTAACGATGCTGGAGTTGTAATTAGGAAGAACCCAACCGCGTTGGAAGAACTGAAGCATAGCATTGTACACGTCTTGCGCAATCACATCCCAATAGGTATGATAAAAATGGCCCCCAAAGCCATCTGGACCAGGGGCACCACTAGCATTCATTGAGAAAACCGCATCTTTAACCTCCTCTAGGGTGGGCAAGTTAGTCAAGAACGCATTGTCCTGAGTAGAAACAAGATTTGGAATAACTCTGCCTATTAGATCATTAGAGTGACGAGCATTACCACTACCAAACAGGTTCTGATAAAACAGCAAAATATGATTTTCAATTTCTCCAGGCTTGCTAAGAATCTTGCCTTCATGGTCAAGGACAATGATTTTATTGGTAGCACCCTTAATCTTGGCCATACGATGGAAGAATTCCATGTTTCTATCACCCTCTAAGTGCCAGTTAATTCTGGACTTCTCCTTCCAAAAATCCTCTTCATAGCTAAGAGCAAGCTCCAACAACTCACGAGCTTCTTTCTCTTTATTGCGAAGATCCACAGAAGCACCATCATTAGTAATTTGAGCCTGAATCTGGTCCAAACTAGCCATGGCATCTTTGACATTGTTATGCACATCCCCAAAAACCGACTTGTTCCAATCCTTCAATTTTAACTTCAAGGACTTCAATTTTTGAGTAAGAACAAACATGGGACAGCCAATAATAGGCTCTAGCCAAGAGTCAGCAATGAACTTCCTGCAATCTGGGTGACTAGACCACATTTTCTGAAATTTAAACATTGAACCAAACTGCTTATCCTCATTTTTCAAGGACAAAAGGAGAGGGAAGTGGTCAGACTTGGCTCTGGTAAGAGTACAACAAGAAACATTGTTCCAAAGGTCAAGCATCTCACATTATTCTGAGAAAAGACCGATCCAGTCTCCTCTCAGTGTAGCTGTTACCAAGCCGGCCATTGGACCAAGTGAAAGGGGAGCCCCTTGTGTCAATGTGAATGAGGTTGAAAGAATCAGTCCAAGATCTAAAATCTTCACAGGATAATTTAGAGGGCAGAGACTTACCCCTATGCTCATGAGAGCCCAAGACACAGTTAAAATCCCCAATATAACACCAAGGGGCACGATGAGACTACTGAAGCGCGGAAAACTCAGACCAAAGCTGTCTCCTCTTAATCTGATTAGTTGAAGCATGCACTGCTGAAATCACCATTTGCTTGCCATCAACACTCACAGCACAAGTGACCTGCTGATCCGAGCTAGATAAGATGGTGGGAGAGAATAAGGCTGTACAAAGGCACCACAGGTTAGGCATGCTGCTGCCCCTGTCATTAATAGCGAAGAGCCTCAAATTGAGCTCCTTCAAAAAAGCGGCGGCGATTGTTGACAAGAAATCCAAGGTTCGAAATGAACACCATGTCTGGTTTATGCATAGAGCATAACTTCTTGAGAACCAACCTAGTTTCAAGGTTAGCAATGCCTCTAGCATTCCAATACAAAATCTGCATTAAGAAAAGTTTTGAGGACCACCCCTATCCCGGGCCTTGATAGCATTAGCCTTACGAATACGAAAATTGTTTCTTTTTCAGCTTTTTCATTTGGAATTTTGAGCGGACTCTTGTGAAGCCAGTAGCTTGTTCCAGATTACCCTTAGGATCATCAATCAAAGTACGGATTAGGGACAGTTTCTTTGAGAAGGAACCGAGTCGTCAATGCCATCCTCCTCTTCCTCTACTTGCGTGCTCCACAGCCTACCAACAATTTGCAAGTCCTTGGTAAGCTGCAGGATTGGAATTCGTAAAAGGAGTTGAAGGAAAGTGGCACGAATCAAGCAGATCGCTAGCATCCGTGTCAAGGTCGATCTCAAGAACACGACCGAGAAGACACTTCCTTTGAGTGATGAGTTAAGGGGGTGTCTAAATCAGAAAAAACATTGTACAATGCCTCTTGTGTTCCAATACAGCCAATGGACAGATCATTGCTCTTGCTAGTCTCCCCAACCATAACAGGTTCAGTAACCAAACCTATGAGGGGATTTGTGTCAAGTGGAGGATTCAGAGCTGAGATAGGGATGTTGTTAAACCCAACCAACTCCTCTCGAGCCATAGCCTCATCCTCCAAAGGCCAACCACGGAGCATGTTGATTATCAGCGACCAGCCCCCTGTTGACTTATACCGGCTCCTGCATTTTCATTACGCACTAATTTCTCTTTTCCTTTTTTGATTTTGTTTAGCCAAAAACACGGAAACCACGCGAGCAGGCTGCCTAACAGTTGGATTCTCAGCCTCACCAGTCCTTTTGCAGGAAGATAGGGAGTGGCCGATAGAGTTACAAGCAGTGCAGAATTCAGGGAGGTTTTCATATTCAATATCCACCAGGAATTCGAAATCCTCTCTCTCAACCATCACCTTGCTTCGTAGCATAGTTTTCAGATCAAGGTCAATGAGAACGCGAGCATAATGACCAAAACTACGCTCAAGAGTGCACTTGCTTGTTGTGGCATCTAAGCGAGATAGGAGAGCCTATCTCTTGCCCGCTATAGCAAAGATGATTTTATGTCTCCAATACTCCTGTGCCAAACCCGAGATCCAAATCCAACATTGGGTGGATGTTTGTTTTTGGATGGCGGGTTTAAAGTCTGGTGTCCAAGCAAACAGCCGCAAGAAACCTGGTTTTAAACTCCAGGATGTGACAGATCTAACCTTTCGCGAGTCATCTAAAGAGGAAAAGGAAAACTCGTAATAACCTTTACCAAGAGAGATCACGCCCCATGGACCAAGGGGTTTCCATAATGACGATAGCTTGGTTTTCAAGGCATCCACCCTAATAGGGTTATTACCTTTAGAAAGGATAAAGCGGCCATGAAGGTGATTCTTGCAGTCATCAAGACCAGCCTTGTACTCTTCTTCGGAATTTTTATTGCGATATGATCCCCTTTGATGTGAGGTTTAGGAAGGTGGCTGTGTGGGATATCACAGATGTTTACGAGCGCCTCTGCGAAGGTCCTTTGTTATGGAGAGGACTGTGATGGTTGAGGGAATCATCCTTTCTTTGGAGACGCAAGGGGCTGGGACGTAGGGGGCAGGCGAGAGCTTGAAGGAGACAAGGGAGCAAGGAAGGGCCATGGGCAGACCGCCATGATCAACCACAAAGCAGGCCTAGAAGGAGACGTGCAGCAACCCTAGCAGAGCTTCACTAGAGCACCATCCAACTATCTATATACTTCAACCAATAGAAATTTATTGATAAAAAAAGAATAATAAAAGAAAACAAAAGCATGGGGGGACATCAGCCTGACCCATGGAGGTAAGAAAATCTAAAGGTAGGAAGACCCATCCTATTTCTGCCAAAATCCTCTAATAAGAAAGGAGGCACTAAATTCCACCAACATAAACCATCAATACTTGTACCAAAATTGGCCAATTTATCAGCACAAGCATTGCCCTCCCTATACAAATAAGAGCAAAAAAAAAAAGACATATCTCTAGTAAGAGCAATACAGTTTAACCATCTATTCCTAAGTTGCCAAGGGACCATACCATTAGACTTGAAAGCATTAAAAACTAAAATTGAATCACATTCTAACCAAAGCTTCTTCCAACCCTTCTTGTGAGCCAATTCAATAGCAATAATAGCTCCAAACAATTCAGCATGGAAAGCAAACGAGACACCAACATTGAAAGCAAAACACCCTAGAATAGATGCATTTCCTCCTCTAAAAATACCACCACAACCTGCCATACCTGGAGCTCCCTTAGCAGCACCATCAGTATTTACTTTAACCCAATTGTAGCAAGGAGGCAGCCACAACACTTCTTTAATGGATGGGGCCTTCGTAAGGTTAACCTGGATGTTAAATTTCTTCAAGATCATCAATTGAGAAACATCAGAATAGAAGGCTCCCTTGTAAAACCTCCCAGCAAAGGAGACATTGGCAGTGATTGCATTGCAAGTAGCTTCCACTGAGATTTTCTTAGAATCAAATCTGAGGTTGTTCCTACAATGCCAAATACCCCAAAGAGAGAAGCAGATGGCAGACAAAATGACCTCTTTAACTTGAGGGCACCAGGCACTGTTTAAGATTGAGAGGATAGATTGAATTGAGAGAGTGTGAAGGTGGCAACCTAGGCAGCTGCTCAGCCACAACCAAACTCTACTAGCGAAGGGGCAGGAGAAAAAAAGATGATCCGATGTCTCATAGCTGTAGCCACATAGAGAACAAATTGAGACTACATGGCAGCCTCTAGACCAAAGATGATCATCCGTTGGGACCTTATTGTGAAGCAACCTCCAGAGAAGAAAGGATTTTGAGGGAGGAATTACCTTTGACCAAATCATCTTCCCCCAAGGGCAAGAGGGTCTGCTTGGGTTTAGAAACCTATAAGCTTCTTTAGCCGAAAGGCAACCAGAGTCAGAATGTTTCCAAACTAGATGATCAGGAAACTCAGCACAAGGGATAACCACTTTACCAATTTCTGCTGCAACAGTATGGTACCGGAGAATAAGGTCTTGAGGGATACGCCATTTCCCTTCACAAATGAAATCGCTAACTGAAGCAATAAGGGAATTATGCAGGAATGGAGGAATGTTCATCAAGTCAACAATTGGCTGGGATAGCCAGGGATCACCCCCGAAGTTTATACTTCTGCCATCCCCTAAAAGCCAGGAGACATTATCCAGAACAGTGGAAAGGAACCCCTTTAAACCAGACCAGATTGAAGAGGAAATGTTGTAGTTGATGAAGGTTGTGTGTTTGAGCACTCTAGACCTCAGAAGAATAGACCAATCCAAGTCTGAAGAGATCAATTCCCAGCATCTCTTTAGCATGAAAGACTCATTAATATATCTCATGGACCTTAGGCCAAGACCACCTTCTAGAGTGGGGCAGTGAGCTTTTTCCAAGCAAACATTACAGATCTTTCGAGTCTCAATGTTTCCAGCCCAAATGAAGTTCCTCATGTACTGGTCTAATAGCTTAAGAAGAGCCAAAGGCCAATAGTAAACTTGAAAAGAGTAAATCAGAGAACTTTGGACAACAGACTTTACTAATTCTACTCGTCCCATGATAGATAGCATACTGCCTTTCCAATAAGACAACTTTGCCTTAATTCTGTCAACAAAAGGCATGAAGTAGGCTTTCCTAGATTTCCCTTTTAAAATAGGGACACCTAAGTAAACAAAAGGGAGATGGCCAGCTCTAAACCCCAAATTACTAGTCAAGACAGCCAGCCGAGATAAATTTATAGAGCCAGCAAAATAAGTTGATTTTTCCTTGCTGATAACCTGACCAGAGGCTTGAGCATATTGAGAAAACAAGGACATCAAATTATCTAAGTTCTTCTTAGTCCCTCTGCAAAAGATGAGGGCATCATCAGCATAAAGAACATGGCTAGGAACATTGAAACCTCTAGGACTGGCTATAGGAAGCAGTTTGTTATCTTGGACAAGCTTTGAAATACCTCTACTAAGCACCTCCTCAGCAATGCAAAACAAAAGAGGGGAAAGAGGATCACCTTGCCTCACCCCTCTTTTGCAGGAGAAGAAACCAACGTCTTTACCATGTAATGCCTATGCAACAGACCTTATCTGTTTGCCTATGCAACAGATAGATGTTATCCTTGGCATGGATTGGCTTTCGGCTAACCATGTAATGCTAGATTGTTCTAGTAAGACCCTATCATTTCTTGAGCCTTCTAGTATAGTATCTGCCAATGAAGGAGTACCTTTGAGGAGTAACAACTCTCAGGAGTTTGTGATGCTTTTTGCAATGGAGGCTAATGAGATCCCCATCATAGATTCTATGCCTATCGTGAGGGAGTTTCCTGAAGTTTTCCCCCCAGACGTTCCAGGTTTGCCACCAGAAAGAGAAGTGGAATTCACAATAGATCTCGTACCAGGGACAGGGCCTATATCTATAGCACCGTATCGGATGTCACCAGTGGAACTAGCTGAGTTGAAGGAACAATTGGACGATATGATGGGGAAAGAGTTCATCAGACCGAGCGTTTCACCTTGGGGTGCACCGGTGTTGTTCGTTAAGAAGAACGATGGAAGTGCGAGGTTGTGCACGGATTACAGGAAGTTGAATAAGGTGACGATTAAAAACAAGTATCCGTTGCCTAGAATCGATGACCTAATGGATCAGTTGAAGGGAGCGTCAATATTCTCTAAGATCGATTTGAGGTCAGGGTATCACCCAGATTAGAGTAAAGAAGGAAGATATACCCAAGACGGCTTTTAGGGCGAGGTGCGGGCACTATGAGTATTTAGTTATGCCTTTCGGTGTAACTAATCGCCGGCCGTGTTCATGGATTATATGAACCGAATTTTCAGACCGTTCCTCGATAAGTTTGTCGTTGTGTTCATCGGCGATATTCTTATCTACTAAATGCGTGGGAAGAGCATGAGGAGCATTTGAGATTGGTGCTGCGAGTCTTGAAAGATAGGCGACTTTATGCCAAACTTTCCAAGTGTGAGTTTTGGCTGGAAGAAGTACAATTTCTAGGGCATGTAATTAACAAAGAAGGAATAGCCGTAGATCCGGCTAAGGTTGAAGCAGTTCTTAAATGGGAGCGACCCAAGTCGGTGAGTGAAATACGGAGTTTCTTAGGACTTGCTTGGATATTATCGGAGGTTCATAGAGGATTCTCTAAGATTGCGCTCTGTCTATGACGCGATTAACGAGAAAGGATACAGCTTTTGTGTGGACGGACAAGTGTGAGCGAGAGTTTCCAAAAAGCTGAAGGAAAGATTGACTACATCACTGTGTTGATCTTACGACCCTCTAGGACAGTTTGGCGTATCTTGTGATGCGTCATACCAAGGTTTAGGTTGTGTTACGATGCAAGAGGGAAGAAGCGGTGGCTTATGCTTCCCGGCGATTGCGAATTCATGAGAGGAACTATCCGACTCATGACTTGGAGTTAGCAGCAATAGTGTTCGCATTGAAGATTTGGCGACACTTTTTGTATGGAGCAAGGTTTAATGTTTTCAGTGACCACAAGAGCCTAAAGTATCTTTTTGATCCGAAGGAATTGAACATGAGACAGCGGAGGTGGATGGAGTTCATCAAAGATTATGATTTTGAGTTCTTGTACCATCACGGGAAGGCCAATGTGGTAGCGAGATGCTTTAAGTAGGAAGTCCTTGCATGTATCCACAATGATGGTTAAGGAGTTGGAGTTGTTAGAACAATTCGAGACCTGAACATAGGAATGGAGTTAAGAGAAAATAAAGTTTGTTTGGGTAGGATCACTATTAGTAGTGATTTCATGCAAGATCTCAAGGATAAGCGATTCAGGATTTGTACCTTCAGGAGATAAGTAAAGGAATAGACGAGGGAAAAGTTTCTGAGTTCACTAGAGGAACAGATGGTGCATTAAGGTTTAGAGATAGAATATGTGTGCCAGAGGATGCAGAGCTTAGGAAGATGATTTTAGAGGAGGCACATAAAAGTAAGTTGAGTTTCCATCCTGGATCCACAAAGATGTATCAGGATTTGAAGAAAATGTTCTGGTGGAAGAGGATGAAGAAAGAAGTAGCGGAGTATGTCTTATCTTGCCTAGTGTGTCAGAAGGCGAAGATCGAACATCAGAAACCAGCAGGATTATTGCAATCTCTAGATATCCCATAATGGAAATGGGATAGTATAGCTATGGATTTTGTGGTCGGATTACAACGGACTCCTAAGAAGCATGATGCAATTTGGGTTGTCATTGATAGATTGACGAAGTGTGCTCACTTCTTGCCTATTAGAGAATGTGATAAATTAGAGAAGTTAACCCAGATTTACATCGATGAAGTGGTTAGGTTGCATGGTGTGCCATCAAGTATTGTCTCAGATCGAGATCCTAGATTCACCTCTAATTTCTGGAGACAATTGCAAAATGCTTTCGGATCGAAGTTGAGAATGAGTTCTGCCTATCATCCCCAAACCGATGGGCAATCAGAGAGAACAATTAAATCATTGGAGGACCTATTGAGAGCTTGTGTGTTGGAACACACTGGCAGTTGGGATACGTTTTTGCCATTGATTGAATTTACTTATAACAACAGTTTCCACAGCAGTATTGGAATGGCACCATAGGAGGCGTTGTATGGCAGAAAGTGTAGGACCCCGTTATGTTGGTATGAGACTGGTGAAAACCAAGTTTTGGGTCCAGATGTGGTACAACAGACTACGGAACAAGTCAGGAAGATAAGGGAAAAGATGAAGGAAGCACAAGATAGGCAGAGGAGCTACAGTGACAAGAGGAGGAGACCATTAGAATTCCAGGAAGGTGATCACATATTCTTGAGAGTTACTCGAAAAACTGGAGTTGGCGAGCTATGAAATCCCGAAAACTTACTCCTCGTTTCATTGGACCTTTTGATTCTTGACGAATTGGGCGAGTAGCTTACCAAATTGCCTTTCCACCTAATCTTTCCAACGTCCATGGCGTCTTTCATGTTTCTCAATTGAGAAAGTACCACCCTAATCCATCTCATGTGATTGAGTGCGAGTCTATACAATTGCGAGAGAACACGGAGCATGAGGTATTACCTGTAAGGATCACGAGATAGACGGATCAAGGAACTTCGCGGTAGGCAGATTCTTTTGGTTAAAATCTTATGGGATGAAGCTACTGGAGATGCAACTTGGGAACGCGAGGCGGATATGCAACAACAATATCCACATCTTTTTCGAGGTACGTAAATTCGAGGACGGAATTTTCTTTTAAGAGGGGTAGTAATGTAATGACCTGATTTTAGGTATGCGGTTAATAAATTAAAATATAAGTAATTATATTTTAATATGAAGTTTAGGAAATGTTTGTAATAAAATAAAAATCATATTCTTGATCTACCTTACGATAATAGCTCACGAGTAAAAATTTGGCTGAAAATTCGGACGGAAGTCGATCTGCGTTTTCTCTACCAGTATAATTTTCTTGGGCCGGAAACATAATTTTGACCCGTAAACAAGGCGGTTAGTGTTTTTAGGATGTTTTGTGTGGGTATGGAGATTTTCACAAAATCTCGTCCGGGGCCAAATTCTAAGTATTACCCGAGCGAAATCGTCGAGAAATACGATCGGGGAAGTCATCTGATACGCAATGGAGCAGAGCACAAAGGAAACGAAAGGACTAGAAGAGACATGATGTGATGGCAAATAGTAACCACCATCACTCACCTTTTCAAAATTTTACTTTTTCAACTCTTTTCTCTCTTCTACCTTACCTCCACCTTACAACACCATACCTTACCACCATACCTCCCATACCTCCAATCTTCCTCAACAATCCACTTCAATTTTCTCTCATTTTTCCTCTCCTTTTCTCTCCAAAACCGTGCCCCCTTTCCCTCCATCTATATATACCCATTTCATCACTTCACTCACACTTTTCTTCTTCTTCATCTTCTTCCTTTCTTTTAAAAAAAAAAGTTCAAACCTTTAAAGCTTTGGTTTTTACTTCTCTTTTCAACTTGATTCCTTCATCAAAGTTGTTCATCTTCTTGAGGGTAATGATCCTATTTAGTTTTCTTTTCAAGTTCTTGCATTCATTTCATAGTTTATGCTTTATGTTTTCTTTAAGCTCTCAAACTTCTAAAAACTCTTAAAAATGGTAAAAAACTCCGTTTGAGTTGAAACCACTTCCTATGTTCTTGTTTTTACTCCTATTACAACATACTAAAAGACTGTGTAAAACAAAAATTTCGAACCCCTTTATCCATGCAAGGCCGAAACCATGCCTATGGTTTAGGTTGGATTTTGTTTCAACTTTTGCTTTTATGAACTTATATTTGAGTTCTATTCCAAGATGATCATGACCAAGGGCTCCTTTATACTAAAGGATGCTAGGTTTAAGTGATTGGAAAAGTTTAAATCTTTTTCATTGAGTTTCCTATGATGGCCGAAACTCATTTGTTTTGGACCTAGGATGTGTTGTTTTTATTTTCCAAGATGATTATGGATTAAAGCTCCTTATGTGAAAGGATACTATATCTAAAAAGATTGGAACGTTTTAGGTTGTTTCTCTTCCAAAATGATTATAGATTGAACTCCTTAATATCAAAGGATGCTATGTCTAAAAGATTGGATGATTTAAAGATTTCTAGCTTAAAAATCCTATGATGGCCGAAGCCTAAGGTTTATGGACCTAGGATGCCTTGTTTTCATTTTCCAAAATGATCATGGTTTTAAGCTCCTTACTATGTATGGATGCTAAGCTAAAGAGATTGGAAAGTTTAGAAATTTCTAGCCAATTCAATTATGTTGGCCGAAACTTATATTAAAGGAAATAAAATGTTTTTGATTTGCTTTGTGAAAACTAGTACTTGATTCATACTCCTTAATACTCTAAGATCATTGATCTAAGAGGTTGTGTCGATTTGAAAATCCTAGCCTATTTTGTTATACAAGGCCGAAACCTACCCTAAGTGGTTGGATGATTTTTATTCCATATTTTCAACTTATGCCAATTTATTTAAGTTACCTAGAGTCTAAGTGATAAGTATCCAAAAGCTTAGGTTGAGAAAACAATCCTAGCTCTCATTTGAATTAAATGGCCGAACCTAGCATAATGAGGGCATAGATGAATTTGTTTGATTTATTTTTAATTATGTTGCTTGGTTGAAGATGGTGTTGGTAACTTGTGGTGTGGCAACGAGGAGCTTCGAGTTCGGAAGTTCGGTGAGAACTCAGGTGGGGGAAAGAATCAATCTACCGTCGGGAACGATAAGTAGTAGATTATATATTAATTGTGTAGGGCGACCCAAACCCTACTAGAAAATCGAATAATCGACAAGACCAAAATCATGTTGGAGTTGTTTTTCTGTAAAACCAATGTTGATTCGGGGATTGTAGGTTTATCGGTGTTGGATTGCTTATATGATATTGAGAATGTATGAATTTATTGATGCTGATATTACAGTGATATTTTAATATGACATTGAGAATGTAGGAATTTATTGATGCTGATATTCTTTGTGATATTTTATGATGATTGATATGTTTATGTGAGAATGTATTATAGCTTGATGATAATTGAACTGCTTTGTTCCACAATGTTTTGATATATGGTTAGAGATTTTGATGTGTATTAATACATGATAATTAGAGGAATGTGTGCGGGGGTTCATGATATCTGAGTTTAGAAGTGCCTAACCGAGATGTGATTATTGTTGGGTTTATTCATGAAATAGTGATGAGATGTTGCGGCACTAGGGGGTGACCTGAAACATGGTCTGTGATATTTTCATATGATCGACTTGAAACATAGTCTGGTTGACTTGAAACATAGTCTGGTTGGCTTGAAACATAGTCTGGTTGGCTTGAAACATAGTCTGGTTGACTTGAAATATAGTCTGATTTACTTGAGATGGAAATTTGGATACGTGGCTGTGGCCAAACATTCATACTGCATTGCATTGCATCATGACAAAGGGTAGAGGAGGATATATATCAATTTGAGGATGACTTGTTAGAAATGTGTGTTGATTGTCTATGGCAATTAGTGTATCATTTACTATGAATCTTTTTCCGCTTTTGATGATAGCATGTTTCTTATCCCCTGTACTTTTCTCTGCTTTGTTCTATCTTTTATGGCTCGTGTTCGAAGATCCTGTTGATGAGCCGAACGAGGAGGATCTGGACGGAACTCCTTACGAGCCGGATGCCGGAGGACGAGCTGTGACCCATGATGAGTAGGGTCTAGTCCTAGTTATGGCGATGCGTCGTGTCACGGCGATTTACCTTTTCCGCCATTACGTTTGTATAACCTTGTACACCTGTTAGGGCTCCTATTGTCGGAATGCTCTAAAACAGTGTTTTGTTTAACTCTGATTTCACTTACATATGCTTAATATGGTCATGTCTTCTTATTCCTGTTCTACATGAATATGTTTACTTAATAATTTAAGTTTTAATTCCGCCGTATTTTCATGTTAAGTTTAAGAATAAGAACATAATAATCAAGTTTATTTCCAAATTTAGGGTTTAGGGTTTGAATTAGGTTTTGAGTTTAAAATAGGGTTTTGGGTCAAAAATAGGGTTAGAATTAGGGTTTTGGGTTAAAATTAGGGTTTTGGGAAAAATTAGGGTTCTGGGTCAAATTTAAGGTTTAGGATCAAAATTAGGGTTTAGGGTTTGAATTAGGGTTTTGAGTTGAAAATAGGGTTTTGGGTCAAAATAGGGTTAGAATTAGGGTTTTGGGTCCAAACTTGGGTTTTGGGTCAAAATTAGGGTTCATGGTTTGAATTAAGGTTTTGAGTTAAAAATACGGTTTTGGGCCAAAAATAAGGTTTGAATTAGGGTTTCGGGGTTAAAATTAGGGTTTCGAGTCAAAATTAGGTTTTTGGGTCAAATTTTGGGTTTATGGTCAAAGTTAGGGTTTATGGTTTGAAATAGGGTTGAGTTTAAAATAGGGTTTTGGGTCAAAAATAGGGTTAGTATTAGGGTTTTGGGTCCAAATTAGGGCTCCGGGTTAAAATTAAAGTTTTGGGTCAAAATTAGGGTTTTTGGTACAAATTAGGGTTTAGGGTTTGAATTAGGGTTTTGAGTTAAAGATATGTTTTTGAGTCAAAATATGGTTAGAATCAGGGTTTTGGGTTAAAATTAGGGCTGTGTCAAAATTAGGGCTTAGGTTTAGAATTTGGGTAGAATTAGGATTTAGGGTAAAATTTGGGTTTCGGGTCAAAATTAGGGTTCGGGGTCAAATTTAGGGTTTAGGGTAAAAATTAGGGTTTAGGGTTTGTAATAGGGTTTTGAGTTTAAAATGGGGTTTTGGGTCAAAGATAATGTTAGAATTAGGGTTTTAGGTCATAATTAGGGCTTTGGGTTAAAATTACGATTTTGGGTCAAACATAGGGTTTAGGGTTTGAATTAGGGTTTTGAGTTAAAAATAGGGTTTTGGGTCAAAAATAGGGTTAGAATTAGGGGTTTGGGTTAAAATTAGGGTTTTGCGAAAAATTAGGGTTCTGGGTCAAATTTAGGGTTTAGGATCAAAAGTAGGGTTTTGGGTTTGAATTAGGGTTTTGAGTTTAAAATAGGGTTTTGGGTCAAAAATAAGGTTAGAATTAGGGTTTGGGGTTAAAATTTGGGTATTGGGTCCAAATTAGGGTTTTGGGTGAAAATTAGAGTTTAGGGTTTGAATTACGGTTTTCAGTTAAAAATAGGGTTTTGGGTCAAAAATAAGGTTAGAATTAGGGTTTTGGTTTAAAATTAGGGATTCGGGTCAAAATTAGGGTTCTGGGTCCGATTTAGGGTTTGAAATAGGGTTTTGAGTTTAAAATAGGGTTTTGGGTCAAAAAGTAGGGTTTTGCATTAAAATTAGGGTTACGGGTCAAAATTAGGTTTTGGGGTCAAATTTTGGGTTTAGGGTCAAAATTAGGGTTTAGGGTTTCAATTAGGGTTGAGTTAAAAATAGGGTTAGAATTAGGGTTTTGGTTCAAAACTTGGGTTTTGGGTCCAAATTTGGGTTTTGGGTCAAAATTAGGGTTTAGGGTTTCAATTAGGATTTTGAGTTAAAAATAGGGTTAGAATTAGGGTTTTGGTTCAAAACTTGGGTTTTGGGTCCAAATTTGGGTTTGGGGTCAAAATTAGGGTTTAGGGTTTGAATTAAGGTTTTGAGTTAAAAATAGGGTTTTGGGTCAAAAATATGGTTAGAATTAGGGTTTTTGGTCAAAATTAGGGTTTTGGGTCAAAATTAGGGTTTTTGGTACAAATTAGGGTTTAGGGTTTGAATTAGGGTTTGGAGTTAAAAATAGGTTTTTGCGACAAAAATAGGGTTAGAATTAGGGTTTTGGGTTAAAATTAGGGTTCTGGGTCAAAATTAGGGCTTAGGGATAGAATTTGGGTTTTGGGTAAAATTAGGGTTTCGGGTCAAAATTAGGGTTTCGAGTCAAAATTAGGTTTTTGGTTCAAATTTTGGGTTTATGGTCAAAGTTAGGGTTTAGGGTTTGAAATAGGGTTTTGAGTTTAAAATAGGGTTTTGGGTCAAAAATAAGGTTAGTATTAGGGTTTTCAGTTAAAATTATGCCTCTGGGTTAAAATATGGTTTTTGGTCAAAATAGGGTTAGAATTAGGGTTTTGGTTTAAAATTAGGGTCAAAATTAGGGTTATGGGTAAGATTTAGGGTTTAGGGTTTGAAATAGGGTTGAGTTTAAAAGAGGGTTTTGGGTCAAAAATAGGGTTAGAATTAGGGGTTTGCATTAAAATTAGGGTTACGGGTCAAAATTAGGTTTTTGGGTCAAATTTTGGGTTTAAGGTCAAAATTAGGGTTTAGGGTTTGAATTTTGAATTAGGGTTTTGAGTTAAAAATAGAGTTTTGGGTCAAAATAGGGTTAGAATTAGGGTTTTGGGTCAAAACTTGGGTTTTCGGTCCAAATTTGGGTTTTGGGTCAAAATTAGGGTTTAGGGTTTGTATTAAGGTTTTGAGTTAAAAATAGGAGTTTGGGTCAAAAATAAGGTTAGAATTAGGGTTTGGGGTTAAAATTTGGGTATTGGGTCCAAATTAGGGTTTTGACTCAAAATTAGAGTTTAGGGTTTGAGTTAAGGTTTTGAGTTACAAATAGGGTTTTGGGTCAAAATTAGAGTTTAGGGTTTGAATTAAGGTTTTGAGTTACAAATAGGGTTTTGGGTCAAAAATAGGGTTAGAATTTGGGTTTTGGCTTAAAATTAGGGTTTTGGGTCAAAATTAGGGTTCTTGGTCAGATTTAGGGTTTAGGGTCAAAATTAGGGTTTAAGGTTTGAAATAGTGTTTTTAGTTTAAAATAGGGTTTGGGTCAAAAATAGGGTTAGAATTAGGGTTTTGGGTCAAAATTAGGGCTTTGGGTTACAATTAGGGTTTTGGGTTAAAATTAGTGTTTAGGATCAAAATTAGGGTTTAGGGTTTGAATTAGGGTTTTGAGTTTAAAATAGGGTTGTGGGTCAAAAATTGTGTTAAAATTAGGGTTTTGGGTTAAAATTTAGGGTTTCGGGTCAAAATTAGGGTTCTTGGTCAAAATCAGGGTTTAGGGTTTGAAATAGGGTTAGAATTAGACTTTTGGGTAAATTTAGGGTTTCGGGTCAAAATTAGGGTTCTGGGTCAAATTTAGGGTTTATGGTTTGAATTAGGTTTTGAGTTTAAAATAGGGTTTTGGGTCAAAAATTGGGTTAGAATTAGGGTTTTGGGTTAAAATTAGGGTTTTGGGAAAAATTCGGGTTCTGGGTCAAATTTAAGGTTTAGGATCAAAATTAGGGTTTAGGGTTTGAATTAAGGTTTTGAGTTTAAAATAGGGTTTTGGGTCAAAATAGGATTAGAATTAGGGTTTTGGGTCAAAACTTGGGTTTTGTGTCAAAATTAGGGTTTAGGGTTTGAATTAAGGTTTTGGGTTAAAAATAGGGTTTTGGGTCAAAAATACGGTTAGAATTAGGGTTTCGGGGTTAGAATTAGGGTTTCGGGGGTTAAAATTAGGTTTTGGGTCAAATTTTGGGTTTATGGTCAAAGTTAGGGTTTAGGGTTTGAAATATGGTTGAGTTTAAAATAGGGTTTTAGGTTAAAAATAGGGTTAGTATTAGGTTTTTGGGTCAAAATTAGGGCTCAGGGTTAAACTTAAAGTTTTCGGTCAAAATTAGGGTTTTTGGTACAAATTAGGGTTTAGGGGTTGAATTAGGCTTTCGAGTGGAAGATATGTTTTTGGGTCAAAAATAGGGTTAGAATTAGGGTTTTGGGTTAAAATTAGGGTTATGTGTCAAAATTAGGGCTTAGGGTTAGAATTTGGGTAGAATTAGGATTTTGGGTAAAATTAGGGTTTCGGGTCAAAATTAGGGTTTGGGGGTCAAATATAGGGTTTAGGGTCAAAATTATTGTTTTGGGTTTGTAATCGGGTTTTGATTTTAAAATAGGGTTTTGGGTCAAAAATAGTGTTAGAATTAGGGTTTTAGGTCAAAATTAGGGCTTTGGGTTAAAATTACGATTTTGGGTCAAACATAGGGTTTAGGGTTTGAATTAGGGTTTTGAGTTAAAAATAGGTTTTTGGGTCATAAATAGGGTTAGAATTAGGGTTTTGGGTTAAAATTAGGGTTTTTGGTCAAATTTTGGGTTTAGGGTCAAAATTAGGGTTAGAATTAGGGTTTTGAGTTAAAAATAGGATTTTGGGTCAAAAATAGGGTTAGAATTAGGGTTTTGGGTCAAAATTAGGGCTGTGGGTTAAAATTAGGGTTGTCGTTTAAAATTAGGGTTTTGGGTCAAAATTAGGGTTTGGGTCAAATTTAGGTTTTAGGATCATCAATAGGGTTTAGGGTTTGAAATAGGGTTTTGAATTTAAAATAGGGTTTTGGGTCAAAAATACGGTTAGAATTAGGGTTTTGGTTTAAAATTAGGGTCAAAATTAGGGTTTTGGGTAAGATTTAGGGTTTAGGGTTTGAAATAGGGTTTTGAGTTTAAAAGAGGGTTTTCGGTCAAAAATAGTGTTAGAATTAGGGGTTTGCATTAAAATTAGGGTTACGGGTCAAAATTAGGTTTTTGGGTCAAATTTTGGGTTTAAGGTCAATATTAGGGTTTAGGGTTTGAATTAGGGTTTTGAGTTAAAAATAGGGTTTTGGATCAAAATAGGGTTAGAATTAGGGTTTTGGGTCAAAACTTGGGTCGTTATGCTCTGCGCAAGGCAACAAGGTCAGGATGAATGAAAAATCCGAAAATTAACAATGTTTAGCAATTAAGCCCATTTAAGCCCAATAATGTAAAAGCAAAAACAATGATTGTAAAAGTTGTCTAATTTCCATCTCTCTCTGGCTTGCGTGGCTGTAAACTGCAATTTATGCTTATTAATCGTGACCTAACCCTAGACCAAATTAAAGGCCTCTGAATAAGCATTTCAACAAGGTATCATATGCCTTAATTGGGCTTAAGATGAGTAAGTTAGGCCCATCTAAGTGAAGAAACATCATGGATTGCGCACTGATCCGCGCCAGAGAACTCGGGACCCATTTTAGCCTTGATTTTGGCCTAATTTGACAATTCTTGTGAACCCTGAAATTGTAGGTCTCTTCCTTATCTTTCTAGGGACAACAAGATCACCAAAATCCGATATTTGTAGCTCTAGTTATGCTCTGCGCAAGGAATCAAGGTCAAGATGAGTGAAAAATCCGAAAATTAACAATGTTTAGCAGTTAAGCCCGATTATGCCCAATAATGTAAAAGCAAAAACAATGATTGTAAAAGTGGTCCAATTTCCGTCTCTCTGGCTTCTGCGGCTATAAACTGCTATTTATGCTTATTAATCCTGACATAACCCTAGACCAAATTAAGGGCCTCTGAATAAGCTTTCCGACAAGGTATCACATGCCCCTTAATTGGGCTAAAGATGAGTACGTTTGGCCCATTTAAGTGAAGGAACATCATGGACTTCCCACTGATCCGCGCCAGAGAAATCGGGACCCAATTTAGCCTTGATTTTGGCCTAATTTGACAATTCTTGTAAAACCAGAAATTGTAGGTCTCTTCCTTATCTATCTAGGGACGGCAAGATCACCAAAATCCGATATATGTAGCTCTAGTTATGCTCTTCTCAAAGCAAGAAGGTCGGGATGAGTGAAAAATCAGAAAATTAACAATGTTTAGCAATTAATCCCAATAATGTAAAAGCAAAAATCAATGAATGTAAAAGTTGTCTAATTTCCATCTCACTCAGGCTTGTGCAGATGTAAACTGCTATTTATGCTTATTAATCCATAGCTAACCCTAGACCAAATTAAGGGCCTCTGAATAAGCTTTCCAACAAGGTATCATATGCCTTAATTGGGCTTAAGATGAGTAAGTTAGGCCCATTTAAGTGAAGGAACATCATGGACTGCGCACTGATCCGCGCCAGAGAACTCAGGATTCAATTTAGCCTTGATTTTGGCCTAATTTGGCAATTCTTGTGTCACCTGAAATTGTAGGTCTCTTCCTTATCTTTCTAGGGACAGCAAGATCACCAAAATCCAATATCTGTAGCTTTAGTTATGCACTGCGTAAGGCAACAAGGTCAGGATGAGTGAAAAATCTGAAAATTAACAATGTTTAGCAATTAAGCCCGATTATGCCCAATAATGTAAAAGCAAAAACAATAATTGTAAAAGTTGTCTAATTTCCATCTCTCTCTGGCTTGTGCGGCTGTAAACTGCTATTTATGGTAGTTAATCCTGACCTAACCCTACACCAAATTAAGGGCCTCTGAATAAGCTTTCCAACAAGGTATCATGGGCCTTAATTGGGCTTAAGATGAGTAAGTTAGGCCCATTTAAGTGTAGGAACATCATGGACTGCGCACTGATCCGTGCCAGAGAACTCTGGACCAAATTTAGCCTTGATTTTGGCCAAATTTGACAATTCTTGTGAAACATGAAATTGTAGGTCTCTTCCTTATCTTTCTAGGGACAGCAAGATCACCAAAATCGGATATCTGTAGCTCTAGTTAGGCTCTGGAAAAGGTAACAAGGTCAGGATGTGTGAAAAATCCAAAAATTAACAATGTTTAGCAATTAAGCCCGATTAAGCCCAATAATGTAAAAGCAAAAACAATGATGGTAAAACTTGTCTAATTTCCATCTCACTCTGGCGTGTGCGGCTGTAAATTGCTATTTATGCTTATTAATCCTGGCCTAACCCTAGACCAGATTAAGGGCCTCTGAATAAGATTTCCCACAAGGTATCATATGCCTTAATTGGCTTTAAGATGAGTAAGTTAGGCCCATTTAAGTGAAGGAACATCATTGGCTGCGCACTGATCCGCGCCAGAGAACTCGGGACCCAATTTAGCCTTGATTTTGGCCTAAACCTGAAATATTTTTCTCTTCCTTATCTTTCTAGGGACATCAAGATAACCAAAATCCGATATATGCAGCTCTAGTTATGATCGGCGCAAGGCAACAAGGTCAGGCTGAGTTAAAAATCCGAAAATTAACAATGTTTAGAAATTAAGCCAAATTAAGCCCAATAATGTAAAAGCAAAAACAATGATTGTAAAAGTTGTCTAATTTTTATCTCTCTCTGGCTTGTGCCGCTGTAAACTGTTATTTATGTTTATTAATCCTGACCTAACCCTAGATCAAATTAAGGGCCTCAATAAGCTTTCCAACAAGGTATCATATACCTTAATTAGGCTTAAGATGAGTAAGTTAGGCCCATTTAAGTGAAGGAACATCGTGGACTGCATACTGATCCACGCCAGAGAACTCGGGACCCAATTTAGCCTTGATTTTGTCCTAATTTGACAATTCTTGTGAAACATGAAATTGTAGGTCTCTTCCTTATCTTTCTAGGGACATCAAGATAACCAAAATCCGATATATGTAGCTCTAGTTATGATCGGCGCAAGGCAACAAGGTCAGGATGAGTTAAAAATCCGAAAATTAACAATGTTCAGCAATTAAGCCAAAGTAAGCCCAATAATGTAAAAGCAAAAACAATGATTGTAAAAGTTGTCTAATTTCCATCTCTCTCTGGCTTGTGCGGCTGTAAACTACTATTTATGTTTATTAATCCTGACCTAACCCTAGACCAAATTAAGGGCCTCTGAATAAGCTTTCCAACAAGGTATCATATACCTTAATTGGGCTTAAGATGAGTAAGTTAGGCCCATTTAAGTGAAGGAACATCATGGACTGCATACTGATCCGCGCCAGAGATCTCGGGACCCAATTTAGCCTTGATTTTGGCCTAATTTGACAATTCTTGTGAAACCTGAAATTGTAGGTCTCTTCCTTATCATTCTAGGGACAGCAAGATCACCAAAATCCGATATCTGTAGCTCTAGTTATGCTCTGCGCAAGACAACAAGGCCAGGATGAGTGAAAAATCCGAAAATTAACAATGTTTAGCAATTAAGCCCGATTAAGCCCAATAATGTAAAAGCAAAAACAATGATGGTAAAACTTGTCTAATTTCCGTCTCACTCTGGCGTGTGCGGCTGTAAATTTCTATTTATGCTTATTAATCCTGGCCTAACCCTAGACCAGATTAAGGGCCTCTGAATAAGATTTCCCACAAGGTATCATATGCCTTAATTGGATTTAGGATGAGTAAGTTAGGCCCATTTAAGTGAAGGAACATCATGGACGGCGCACTGATCCGCGCCAGAGAACTCGGGACCCAATTTAGCCTTGATTTTGGCCTAAACCTTAAATTGTAGGTCTCTTCCTTATCTTTCTAGGGACATCAAAATAACCCAAATCTGATATATGTAGCTCTAGTTATGATCGGCGCAAGGCAACAAGGTCAGGCTGAGTTAAAAATCCGAAAATTAATAATGTTTAGCAATTAAGCCAAATTAAGCCCAATAATGTAAAAGCAAAAACAATGATTGTAAAAGTTGTCTAATTTCCGTCTCTCTCTGGCTTGTGCGGCTGTAAACTGCTATTTATGCTTATTAATCCTGACCTAACACTAGACCAAATTAAGCGCCTCTGAATAAGCTTTCCAACAAGGTATCATATGCCTTAATTGGGCTTAAGATGAGTAAGTTAGGCCCATTTAAGTGAAGGAACATCATGGACTGCACACTGATCCGCGCCAGAGATCTCGGGACCCAAGTTAGGCTTGATTTTGGCCTAATTTGACAATTGTTGTGAAACCTGAAATTGTAGGTCTCTTCCTTATCTTTCTAGGGACAACAAGATCACCAAAATCCGATATCTGTAGCTCTAGTTATGCTCTGCGCAAGACAACAAAGTCAGGATGAGTGAAAAATCCGAAAATTAACAATGTTTAGCAATTAAGCCCGATTAAGCCAAATAATGTAAAAGCAAAAACGATGATGGTAAAACTTGTCTAATTTCCGTCTCACTCTGGCGTGTGCGGCTGTAAATTGCAATTTATGTTTATTAATCATGGCCTAACCCTAGACCAGATTAAGGGCCTCTGAATACGATTTCCCACAAGGTATCATATGCCTTAATTGGCTTTAAGATGAGTAAGTTAGGCCCATTTAAGTGAAGGAACATCATGGACTGCGCACTGATCCGCGCCAGAGAACTCGGGACCCAATTTTGCCTTGATTTTGGCCTAAACCTGAAATTGTAGGTCTCTTCCTTATCTTTCTAGGGACATCAAGATAACCAAAATCCGATATATGTAGCTCTAGTTATGATCGGCGCAAGGCAACAAGGTCAGGCTGAGTTAAAAATCCGAAAATTAACAATGTTTAGCAATTAAGCCAAATTAAGCCCAATAATGTAAAAGCAAAAACAATGATTGTAAAAGTTGTCTAATTTCCAACTCTCTCTGGCTTGTGCGGCTTTAAACTGCTATTTATGTTTATTAATCCTGACCTAACCCTAGACCAAATTAAGGGCCTCTGAATAAGCTTTCCAACAAGGTATCATATACCTTAATTGGGCTTAAGAGGAGTAAGTTAGGCCCATTTAAGTGAAGGAACATCATGGACTGCATCTTGATCCACGCCGAGAGAACTCGGGACCCAATTTAGCCTTGATTTTGGCCTAATTTGACAATTCTTGTGAAACATGAAATTGTAGGTCTCTTCCTTATCTTTCCAGGGACATCAAGATCACCAAAATCCGATATCTGTAGCTCTAGTTATAGCTCTGCGCAATGCAACGAGGTCAGGATGAGTGAAAAATCTGAAAATTAATAATGTTTAGCAATTAAGCCCAATAATGTAAAAGCAAAAACAATGATTGTAAAAGTTGTCTAATTTCCATCTCTCTACGGCTTGTGTAGCTGTAAACTGCTATTTATCTTTATTAATCCGGACCTAACCATAGACCAAATTAAGGGCCTCTGAATAAGCTTTCCAACAAGGTATCATATGCCTTAATTGGGCTTAAGATGAGTAAGTTAGGCCCATTTAAGAGAAGGAACATCAAGGGACTGCACACCGATGCGCGCCGAGAGAACTCGGGACCCAATTTTGCCTTGATTTTGGCCTAATTTGACAATTCTTGTGCAACCTGAAATTGTAGGCCTCTTCCTTATCTTTCTAGGGACAGTAAGATCACCAAAATCTGATATCCGAAGCTCTAGTTATGCTCTCGCAAGGCAACGAGGTCGGGATGAGTGAAAAATCCGAAAATTAACAATGTTTAGCAATTATGCCCAATTAAGCCCAATAATGTAAAAGCAAAAACAATGATTGTAAAAGTTGTCTAATTTCCGTCTCTCTTGCTTGTGTGGCTGTAAACTGCTATTTATACTTATTAATCCCTGACCTAACCTGGACCAAATTAAGGGCCTCTCGAATAAGCTTTCCAACAAAGTATCATATGCCATAATTGGGCTTAAGATGAGTAAGTTAGGCCAATTTAAGTGTAGGAACATCATGGACTGCACAGATCGATCCGCGCTGAGAGAACTCTGGACCCAATTTAGCCTTGATTTTGGCCTAATTTGACAATTCTTGTGAAACCTGAAATTGTAGGTCTCTTCCTTATCTTTCTAGGCACAACAAGATCACCAAAATCCGATATCTGTAGCTCTAGTTATGCTTTGTGCAAGTCAACAAGGTCAGGATGAGTCAAAAATCCAAAAATTAACAATGTTTAGCAATTAAGCCCAATAATGTAAAAGCAAAAACAATGACTGTAAAAGTTATCTAATTTCCGTCTCTCTGGCTTGTGCGTCTGTAAACTGCTATTTATGCTTATTAATCCTGACCTAACCCTAGACCAAATTAAGGGCCTCTGAATAAGCTTTCCAACAACGTATCATATGCCTTAATTGGGCTTAAGATGAGTAAGTTAGGTCCATTTAAGTGAAGGAACATCATGGGTTGCATACTGATCCACACCAGAGAATTCGGGACCCATTTTAGCCTTGATTTTGGCCTAATTTGACAATTCTGATGAAACCTGAAATTGTAGGTCTCTTCCTTATCTTTCTAGGGACAGCAAGATCACCAAAATCCGATATCTGTAGCTCTACTTATGCTCTGCACAAGGCAACAAGGTCAGGATGAGTGAAAAATCCAAAAATTAACAATGTTTAGCAACTAAGCCCAATAATGTAAAAACAAAAACAATGATTGTAAAAGTTGTCTAATTTCCGTCTCTCTCTGGCTTGTGCGGCTGTAAACTGCTATTTATGCTTATTAATTCTGACCTAACCCTAGACCAAATTAAGGGCCCTTGAATAAGCTTTCAACAAGGTTTCATATGCCTTAATTGGACTTAAGATGAATAAGTTAGGTCCATTTAAGTGAAGGAACATCATGGACTACGCACTGATCCGCGCCAGAGAACTCGGGACTCAATTAAGCCTTGATTTTGGTCTAATTTGACAATTCTTTTGAAACCAGAAATTGTAGGTCTCTTCCTTATCTTTCTAGGGACATCAAGATCACCAAAATCCGATATCAGAAGCTCTAGTTATGCTCTGCGCAAGACAACAAGGTCAGGATGAGTGAAAAATCCGAATATTAACAATGTTTAGCAATTAAGCCCAATAATGTAAAAGCAAAAACAATGACTGTAAAAGTTGTCTAATTTTCGTCTATCTCTGGCTTGTGCGGCTGCAAACTGTTATTTATTCTTATTAATCCTGACCTAACCCTAGACCAAATTAAGGGCCTCTGAATACGCTTTCCAACAAGGTATGATATGCCTTAATTGGGCTTAAGATGAGTAAGTTAGGCCCATTTAAGTGAAGGAACATCATGGACTGCGCACTGATCCGCGCCAAAGAACTGGGGACCCAATTAGCCTTGATTTTTGGCCTAATGTGACAATTCTTGTGAAATCTGAAATTGTAGGTCTCTTCCTTATCTTTCTAGGGACTGCAAGATCACCAAAATCCGATATTTGTAGCTCTAGTTTTGTTCTGCGCAAGGCAACAAGGTCAGGATGAGCGAAAAATCCGAAAATTAACAATGATTAGCAATTAAGCCCAATTAAGACCAATAATGTAAAAGCAAAAACAATGATTGTTAAAGTTCTCAAATTTCCGTCTTTCTGGATTGTACGGCTGTAAACTACTATTTATGCTTATTAATCCTGACCTAACCCTAGACCAAATTAAGAGCCTCTGAATAAGCTTTCCAACAAGGTATCATATGCCTTAATTGGGCTTAAGATGAGTAAGCTAGGCCCATTTAAGTGAAGGAACATCATGGACTGCATACTAATCCGCGCCAGAGATCTCGGGACCCAATTTAGCCTTGATTTTGGCCTAATTTGACAATTCTTGTGAAACCTGAAATTGTAGGTCTCTTCCTTATCATTCTAAGGACAGCAAGATCACCAAAATCCGATATCTGTAGCTCTAGTTATGCTCTGCGCAAGACAACAAGGCCAGGATGAGAGAAAAATCTGAAAATTAACAATGTTTAACAATTAAGCCCAATTAAGACCAATAATGTAAAAGCTAAAACAATGATTATAAAAGTTGTCTAATTTCCGTCCCTCTGGCTTGTGCAGCTGTAAACTGCTATTTATGCTTATTAATCCCGACCAAACCATAGACCAAATTAAGGGCCTCTGAATAAGATTTCCAACAAGGTATCATATGCCTTAATTGTTCTTAAGATGAGTAAGTAAGGCCCATTTAAGTGAAGGAACATCATGGACTGTGCAATGATCCGCGCCAGAGAACGCCGGACCCAATTTAGCCTTGATTTTGGCCTATTTTGACAGTTCTAGTAAACCTGAAATTATAGGTCTCTTCCTTAGCTTTCTAGGGACAGCAAGATCACCAAAATCCGATATCTGTAGCTCTAGTTATGCTATGCGCAAGGCAACAAGGTCAGGATGAGTGAAAAATCCGAAAATTAACAATGTTTAGCAATTAAGCCCAATAATGTAAAAGCAAAAACAATGATTGTAAAAGTTGTCTAATTTTCGTCTCTCTGGCTTGTGCGGCTGTAAACTGCTATTGATGCTTATTAATCCTGACCTAACCCTAGACCAAATTAAGGGCCTCTGAATAAGCTTTCAACAAGGTTTCATATGCCTTAATTGGGCTTAAGATGAGTAAGTTATGCCCATTTAAGTGAAGGAACATCAAGGACTGCGCACTGATCCGCGTCAGAGAACTCGGGACTCAATTTAGCCCTGATATTGGCCTAATTTGTCAATTCTTGTGGCACCAGAAATTGTAGGTCTCTTCCTTATCTTTCTTGGGACATCAAGATCTCGAAAATCCGATATCTGTAGCTCTAGTTATGCTCTGCGCAAGGTAACAAGGTTAGGATGAGTGAAAAATCAAAAAATTAACAATGTTTAGCAATTATGCCCAATAATGTAAAAGCAAAAACATTGATTGTAAAAGTTGTATAATTTCCGTCTCTCTCTGGCTTGTGCGGCTATAAACTATTATTTATTCTTATTAATTCTGACCTAACCCTAGACCAAATTAAGGGCCTCTGAATAAGCTTTCCAACAAGGTATCATATGCCTTAATTGGGCTTAAGATGAGTAAGTTAGGCCTATTTTAGTGAAGGAACATCATGGACTATGCCTGATCCACACCAGAGAACTCGGGACCCAATTTAGCCTAGATTTTGGCCTAATTTGACAATTCTTGGGAAACCTGGAATTGTAGGTTTCTTCCTTATCTTTCAAGGGACAGCAAGATCACAAAAATCCGATATCTGTAGCTATAGTTATGCTTTGCGCAAGGCAACAAGGTCAGGATGAGTGAAAAATCTGAAAATTAACAATGTTTAGGAATTAAGCCCAATTAAGACCAATAATGTAAAATCAAAAACAATGATTGTAAAAGTTGTCTAATTTACGTCTCTCTCTGGCCTGTAAACTGCTGTTTATGCTTATTAATCATGACTTAACCCTAGATGAAATTAAGGGCCTCTGAATAAGCTTTCCAACAAGGTATCATATGCCTTAATTGGGCTTAAGATGAGTAAGTTAGGCCCATTAAAGTGAAGGAACATCATGGACTGTACACTGATCCATGCCCGAGAACTCGGGACCCAATTTAGCCTTGATTTAGGCTTAATTTGACATTTCTAGTGAAACGTGAAATTGTAGGTCTCTTCCTTATCTTTCTAGGGACAGCAAGATCACCAAAATCCGATATCTATAGCTCTAGTTATGCTCTGCGCAAGGCAACAAGGTTAGGATGAGTGAAAAATCCAAAAATTCACAATGTTTAGCAATTAAGCCCAGTAATTTAAAAGCAAAAACAATGATTGTAAAAGTTGTCTAATTTCCGTCTCTCTCTGGGTTGTGCGGCTGTAAACTGCTATTTATGCTAATTAATCCTTACCTAACACTAGACCAAATTAAGGGCCTCTGAATAAGCTTTCCAACAAGGTATCATATACCTTAATTGGGCTTAAGATCAGTAAGTTATGCCCATTTAAGTGAAGGTACATCTTGGACGGCGCACTTATCCGCGCCAGAGAACTCGGGACCCAATTTAGCCTTGATTTTGGCCTAATTTGACAATTCTTGTGAAACTTGAAATTTTACGTCTCTTCCTTATCTTTCTAGGGACAGCAAGATCCCCAAAAACCGATATCTGTATCTCTTATTATGCTCTGCGCAAGGCAACAAAGTCAGGATAAGTGAAAAATCCAAAATTAACAATGTTTAGCAATTAACCCCAATAATGTAAAAGCAGAAACAATGATTGTAAAAGTTGTCTAATTTTCGTCTCTCTCTGGCTTGTGCGGCTGTAAACTGCTATTTATGCTTGTTAATCATGACCTAACTCTAGACCAAATTAAGGGCCTCTGAATAAGCTTTCCAACAAGGTATCATATGCCTTAATTGGGCTTAAGATGAGTAAGTTAGTCCAATTTAAGTGAAGGAACATCTTGGACTGCGCACTGATCCGCGCCAGAGAACTCGGGACCCAACTTAGCCTTGATTTTGGCCTAATTTGACAATTCTTGTGAAACCTGTAATTGTAGGTCTCTTCCTTATCTTTCTAGGGACAGCAAGATCACCAAAACCGATATCCGTACTCTAGTTATGCTCTGCGCAAGGCAACAAGGTCAGGATGGGTGAAAAATCGGAAAATTAACAATGTTTAGAAATTAACCCCAAGAATGCAAAAGCAAAAACAATGATTGTAAAAGTTGTCTAATTTCCGTCTCTCTCGGGTTTGTGCGGATGTAAACTGCTATTTTTGCTTATTAATCCTGACCTAACCCTAGACCAAATTAAGGGCCTCGAAAAAGCTTTCCAACAAGGTATCATATGCCTTAATTGGGCTTAAGGTGAGTTAGTTAGGCCCATTTAAGTGAAGGAACATCATGGACTGCGCACTGATCCGCGCCAGAGAACTCGGGACCCAATTTAGCCTTTATTTTGGCCTAATTTGAGAATTCTTGTGACACCTGAAATTGTAGGTCTCTTCCATATCTTTCTGAAGTGGACAAGATCACCAAAATCCGATATCTGTAGCTCTAGTTATACTCTGCGCAAGGCAACAAGGTCAGGATGGGAGAAAAATCCGAAAATTAACAATGTTTAGCAATTAAGCCCAATTAAGACCAATAATGTAAAAGCAAAAACATTGATTGTAAAAGTTGCCTAATTTCGGTCTCTCTGGTTTGTGCGGCTGTAAAATGCCATGTATGCTTGTTAATCCTGCCTCTGAATAAGCTTTCCAACAAGGTATCATATGCCTTAATTGTTCTTAAGTTGAGTAAGTTAGGCCCATTTAAGTGAATGAACATCATGGACTGCGCATTGATCCGCGCATGAAGAACTCGGGACCCAATTTAGCCTTGATTTTGGCCTAATTTGACAATTCTTGTGAAACACGAAAATGTAGGTCTCATCCTTATCATACTAGGGACAGCAAGATCCCCAAAATCCGATATACGTAGCTCTAGTTATGCTCGTACAAGGCAACAAGGCAGGATGAGTGAAAAATTGAAAATTAACAATGTTTAGCAATGAACCCCAATAATGTAAAAGCAAAAAACAATGATTGTAAAAGTTGTCTAATTTCGTCTCTCTGGCTTGTCCGGCTGTAAACTGCTATTTATGCTTATTAATCTTGACCTAACCCTAGACCAAATTAAGGGCCTCGAATAAGCTTTCCAACAAGGTATCATATGCCTTAGTGGGCTTAAGATGAGTAAGTTAGGCCCATTTAAGTGAAGGAACATCATGGGTGCGCTTTGATCCCCCCGAGGAGAGAACTCGGGGCTCAATTTAGCTTTGATTTTGGCCTATTTGATAATTGTGGAAACCAAAAATTGTGGGTCTCTTCCCTTATCTATCTAGGGACATCAAGATCACCCAAATCCGATCTCCGTAGCTCTAGTTATGCCTCTGCGCAAGGCAACAAGGTCAGGATGAGTGAAAAATCCGAAAATTAACAATGTTTAGCAATTAAGCCCAATAATGTAAGCAAAAACAATGATTGTAAAAGTTGTCTAATTTCCGTCTCTCTCTGGATTGTGCGGCTCTAAACTGCTATTTATGTATTAATCCGACCTAATCCTAGACCAAATTAAGGGCCTCCGAATAAGCTTTCCAACAAGGTATCATATGCCTTAATTGGGCTTAAGATGAGTAAGTTAGGCCCATTTAAGTGAAGGAACTTCTTGGGTCCATGTGATCCCGCCCGGAAGGGGCTTCGGGACCCAACTTAGCCTGATTTTGGCCTAATTTGATAATTCTTGTGAAACATGAAATTGTAAGTCTCTTCCTTATCTTTCTAGGGACAACAAGATCACCAAAATCCGATATCTATAGCTCTAGTTATGCTATCGCAAGGCAACAAAGTCGGGATGAGTGAAAAATTCGAAAATTAACAATGTTTAGCAATGAACCCCGATAATTTAAAAGCGAAAACAATGATTGTAAAAGTTGCCTAATTTAGTCTCTCTCGGCTTGTCGGCTGTAAATTGCTATTTATGCTTTTAATCTGACCTAACCCTAGACAAATTAGGGGCCTCCGAATAAGCTTTCCAACGAGGTATCATATGCCTTAATTGGGCATAAGATGAGTAAGTTAGGCCCATTTAAGTGAAGGAACATCATGGGTGCGCCGATCCGCGCCGAGAGAACTCGGGACTCAATTTAGCTTTGATTTTGGCCTAATTTGACAATTCTTGGAAACCTGAAATTGTACGTCTCTTCCTTATCTTTCGAGGGACAACAAGATCAGAAAAATCCGATATCCCTAGCTGAAGTTATGCTCATGCAAGGCTACAAGGTCGGGATGAGTGAAAAATCGGAAAATTAACAATGTTTAGCAATTAAGCCCAATAAAGTAAAAGCAAAAACAACGATTGTAAAAGTTGTCTAATTTCCGATCTCTCTGGCTTGTGCGGCTGTAAACTGCAATTTATGCTTATTAATCATGACCTAACCTAGACCAAATTAAGGTCATCTGAATAAGCTTTCCAACAAGGTATCATATGCCTTAGGGCTTAAGATGAGTAAGTTAGGCCCATTTAAGTGAAGGAACATCATGCTTGCATTGATCCCGCGAGAGAACTCTGGACCCAATTTAGCCTTGATTTTGGCCTAATTTGACAATTCTTGTGAAACCTGAAATTGTAGGTCTCTTCCTATTCTTTCTAGGGACAGCAAGATCACCAAAAACCGATATCTATAGCTCTTGTTTTGCTATGCGCAAGGCAACAAGGTCAGGATGAGTGAAAAATCCGAAAATTAACAATGTTTATCAATTAACACCAATAATATAAAAGCAAAAGCGGTGATTGTAAAAGTTGTCTAATTTTCGTCTCTCTATGGCTTGTGCGGCTGTAAATTGATATTTATGCTTATTAATCTGACCTAACCTAGACCAAATTAAGGGCCTTTGAATAAGCTTTCCGCCAAGGTATCATATGCCTTAATTGGGCTTAAGATGAGTAAGTTAGTCCCATTTAAGTGAAGAAACTTCTTGGGCTGCGCTAGATCCGCGGAAGAGCTCGGGACCAGCTTAGCCTTGCTTTGGCCTTTTGACTATTCTTGTGAATCCTGAATGTGTAGGTCTCTTCCTTATCTCTCTAGGGACGCAAGATCACCAAACAGATGTTGTGGCTCTAGTTATGCTCTCCAAGGCAACAAGTTCGGGATGGGTGAAAAATGGGAAAATTAACAATGTTTGCAATAGCCCGATAATGTAAATGCAAAAACAATGATTGTAAAAGTTATCTAATTTCCGTCTCTCTAGGCTTGTGCGGCTGTAAACTGCTATTTAACTTATAATCGGCCTAACCTGGACCAAATTAACCTCTGAATAAACTTTCCACAAGGTATCATATGCCTAATTGGGCTTAAGATGAGTAAGTTAGGACATTTTAGTGAAGGAACATCATGGACTCCCACACGATCTGCTGGAGAACTGGGACCCAATTTAGCCTTGATTTTGGCCTAATTTGACAATTCTTGTGAAACCTGAGATGTAAGTCTCTTCCGTATCTTTCCAGGGACAAGATCACGAAATCCGTCGGGAGCTCTAGTTATGCTCTGCAAGGCAACAAGGTCAGGATGAGAGAAAAATCCGAATATTAACAATGTTTAGCAATTAACCCCAATAATGTAAAAGCAAAACAATGATTGTAAAAGTTGTCTAATTTCCGTCTCTC
>JAUPTC010000263.1:0-66252 GCA_030762895.1 Sophora flavescens
CAAGTCAATTTCCAACAAGAATGATATGAGCCCGGTGAAGACGATGGATCAAGAATCAAATCAAGGACGGTGGGCCCATGAAAAGTTAGACACAAGAAAAGCCCAACAAGCTCTTAATTACATAGGGCTATTTTGATAGAAGCAAGCCCAAGACGAGACCAAATGGAATGGAGCCCCAATTGATGACCTATCTCATTCAACTAGAAGACCCATGATCATTTTCAAATGGGGCGTGCTCTAGTTATGAGTCCACTTAGTTGTTTTATTTTTAATTCAACTAAGTGTAATGGGTTATGTGTGTGTGTCAAATTGGCTAAGTATTTGCAAATGGGTCAAGCCCACTTAAGTCCATGTTGTACACGAATTTGGGAGCTTAGTAGGAGGGAACCTTTGGTTTGCATGCCAATAATGCTCTATAAGTTATTAGTTGTTGTTATTTTGTTAATTATGTGGGAGTTTACACTTTTTAATATGAGAAGTAAAGTGTGGCAGCCACATAATGATGGTTATGAGAGAATAATAAACTCATAGTAGAGCTGAGTTAAGGAGGGATTAGTGAGTCATTTAGTGACATGATTAGGCTAATTGTTGTGGGGTTATGATCTCTTTTGGAAGCACAAAAGTTGGCAGCCTAATACTGTTGTACACTCCATTTTCATGTCGTCAGTAACTTGGATGTTGAATTTGGATTAAATCCATTTGTGAAATTGTCTCTCTTTGGTTCTTGGATTTGAGCCATCTTGTTCTTATCAAGAATCACGATTCTTGTGTGAACCTCATGGCTTATCAAACTCTCAGTTTGTGGCGCCATTGCATCTCTAATCTTCACCATTTTCATATTTTCTTCCTTTTATGTTCCACAACTCAATTTGTAATTGTTAAAATTCAACCAAAAAAAGATCATCAAGAGCAACCTCACCATTTGGTTGTCATCAGTGGTATCAAAGCTTAGGCTTTGGTTGAATTTTAGTTCTGTTCTTCTTCTAACTTTCTCCTTTTCTTCTTTTTGCTATGTTGCGCGATTTGGAAATTTCGACTATGTGCAAGAACATAGGAAAGAGGTTGAAAGAGTGGATCCGGCAAATGCATGAGAGCGTGACAAGAGGATGAGAGAGAACGAACAAAGGAGTTGAGAAAAAGAGGAAAGAATGAAGAGACAAATGGAAAGTTTTGAAGACCATGTGAAGAAGTTGGTGGAAGACTCAACAAGAAAGAGAATGAGAAGAAAGTGAGAGAGAAATCAAAACAAACAAGAGAATGAGGCAAAAGCAAAAGAGAGTGAAAAGAAAGTGATGATCAAAGGGAAAAGAAAGAGAGTGAAAGAAGAGTGATGATCAAAGGAAAAAGAAAGCGAGAGTGAAAGAAGAGTGATAATCAAGAGGGAAAAGAAAAGTGAAAATAAGAATGATGAGCAAGAGAGAAAAATAGTGAGCAAAGAGTTCTTTGGCAACAAAAGTGAGGAGAAGGGGCTTTGATTTCAAGACAGCCCCATTATAATTTGTTGCAAGGACTTTTGTTTAATTTCCAATGCTTCTAATGATCTCTCTTTTGCCCTGGCCGGTGTTGTAACTCTTTGGTAAAAATTTGGAGATTTCATCCCGAAGGAAAGTACCCCATTAGTAAACTCTCATGGATTCCTAAGGCCTAAAGAACCTACTCATGTTTTACCTCCATTGAAATATATTATGAACTTAAGTTTGATACAACCCGATGTAATGGAAGAGTTCATCCCAAGGGAGGTACTCCATGGCTTTCCGGGAACTTGCATGGTCACCCAAAGTATGGATATCTTAACGAAGATTCGATAACATGCTTGGGATTGAAGTCATAAATTCGAGGACGAATTTTCTTAAAGAAGGAGGTATGATATGAGCCAGGGGGGGGGCAAGTCAATTTCCAACAAGAATGATATGAGCCCGTTGAAGCGATGGATCAAAATCAAATCAAGGACTTGGTGGGCCCATGAAAAAAATTAGACACAAGAAAGCCCAACAAGTCTTAATTACATGGGGGCTATTTTGATAAGCAAGCCCAAGAAGCGAGACCAAATGGAATGGAGCCCCAATTATGACCTATCTCATTCAACTAGAAGACCCATGATCATTTTCAAATGGGCGGCTCCAGTTATGAGTCCACATAGTTTTTTTTATTTTAATTCAATAAGTGTAATAGGTTATGTGTGTGTGTCCAAATTGGCTAAGTGTTGCAAATGGGTCAAGCCCACTTAAGTCCATGTTGTACACAATTTGGGAGCTTAGTAGGGGAACCCCGGTTTGCATGCCAATAGTAACTCCTATAAGTTATTAGTTTGTTTATTGTTTTGTTAATTATGTGAGTTACACTTTTTAATATGAGAAGTAAAGTGGCAGCCACATAATGATGGTTATGAGAGAAATAAACTCACCATTAGAGGCTGAGTTAAGGAGGGATTAGTGAGTCATTTAGTGACATGATTAGGCTAATTATTGTGGGGGTTATGATCTCTTTTGGAAGCACAAAGTTGGCAGCCTAATACTCTATTTGTACACTCCATTTTCATGTCGAATAGTAACTTGGATGTTGAATTTGGATTAAATCCATTTGTGAGGGAATTGTCTCTCTTTGGTTCTTGGTTGAGCCATCTTGTTCTTATCAAGAACTCACGATTCTTGTGGCATACCCTCACTTGGCTTATCAAACTCTCTAGTTTGTGGCGCCATCCCATCTCTAATCTTCACCATTTTCATATTTTCTTCCTTTATGTTACAACTCAATTTGTAATTGTTAAAATTCAACCAAAAAGATCATCAAAGGCAACCTCACCATTTGGTTTGTCATCAGTGGTATCAAGCTTAGGCTTTGGTTGAATTTTTGAGTTCTGTTCTTCTTCTAACTTTCTCCTTTTCTTCTTTTTTGCTATGTTGCGATTTGGAAATTTCTGGATTATGTGCAAGAACATAGGAAAGAGGTTGAAGAGTGGATCCGGCAAATGCATGAGAGGCGTGACAAGAGGGATGAGAGAGAACGAACAAAAGAGGGTTGAGAAAAGAGGAAAGAATGAAGAGACAAATGGAAAGTTTTGAAGACCATGTGAAGAAGTTGGTGGAAGACTCCAACAAGAAAGAGAATGAGAAGAAAGTAGAGAGAAATCAAAACAAGAGAATGAGGCAAAAGCAAAGAGTGAAAAGAAAAGTGATCAAAAGGAAAAAGAAAAGAGAGTGAAAAGAAGAGTGATGATCAAAAGGAAAAAGAAAACGAGAGTGAAAAGAAGAGTGATAATCAAGAGGAAAAAGAAAAGAGAGTGAAAATAAGAATGATGAGCAAGAGGAAAATAGTGAGCAAAAAGAGAGTTCTTTGGCAACAAAGTGAGAGAAGAGGGCTTTGATTTCAAGACAGCCCCATTGTAATTTGTTGCAAGGACTTTTGTTTAATTTCCAATGCTTCTAATGATCTCTCTTTGCCTAGCGGTGTTGTAACTCTTTTGCAAAATTTGGAGATTTCATCCCGAAGGAAGTACCCCATGGTTGGCAAACTTTCATGGATTCCAAAGGCTCTATAAAGAACCTACTCATGTTTTACCTCCCATTGAAATATATTATGAACTTAAGTTTGATACAACCGATGTAATGGAAGAGTTCATCCCAAGGAGGTACTCCATGGCTTGGGAACTTGCATGGTCACCCAAAAGTATGGATATCTTAACACAAGATTCGATAACATGCTTGGGATTGAAGTCATAAATTCGAGGACGAATTTTCTTAAGGAGGGTATGATATGAGCCATGGGGGGGGCAAGTCCAATTTCCAACAAGAATGATAGAGCCAGTGAAGGCGATGGATCAAGAATCAAATCAAGGACTTGTGGGCCCATGAAAAAAGTTAGACAAGAAAGCCCAACAAGCTCTTAATTACATGGGGCTATTTTGATAGAAGCAAGCCCAAGAACGAGACCAAATGGAATGGAGCCCCAATTGATGACCTATCTCATTCAACTAGAAGACCCATGATCATTTTCAAATGGGCGTGCTCTAGTTATGAGTCCACTTAGTTGTTTTATTTTAATTCAATAAGTGTAATGGGTTATGTGTGTGTGTCCAAATTGGCTAAGTGTTGCAAATGGGTCAAGCCCACTTAAGTACATGTTGTACACGAATTTGGGAGCTTAGTAAGGGGAACCTTTGGTTTGCATGCCAATAGTAACTCCTATAAGTTATTAGTTTGTTTATTGTTTTGTTAATTATGTGGGAGTTACACTTTTTAATATGAGAAGTAAAGTGTGGCAGCCACATAATGATGGTTATGAGAGAATAATAAACTCACCATTAGAGGCTGAGTTAAGGAGGGATTAGTGAGTCATTTAGTGACATGATTAGGCTAATTATTGTGGGGTTATGATCTCTTTTGGAAGCACAAAAGTTGGCAGCCTAATACTCTATTTGTACCTCCATTTTCATGTCGAATAGTAACTTGGATGTTGAATTTGGATTAAATCCATTTGTGAGGGGAATTGTCTCTTTGGTTCTTGGTTGAGCCATCTTGTTCTTATCAAGAATCCCACGATTCTTGTGGCGAACCTCACTTGGCTTATCAAACTCTCTAGTTTGTGGCGCCATCGCCATCTCTAATCTTCACCATTTTCATATTTTCTTCCTTTTATGTTACAACTCAATTTGTAATTGTTAAAATTCAACCAAAAAGATCATCAAAGGCAACCTCACCATTTGGTTGTCATCAAGTGGTATCAAAGCTTAGGCTTTGGTTGAATTTTGAGTTCTGTTCTTCTTCTAACTTTCTCCTTTTCTTCTTTTTGCTATGTTGCGATTTGGAAATTTCGACTATGTGCAAGAACATAGGAAAGAGGTTGAAGAGTGGATCCGGCAAATGCATGAGGCGTGACAAGAGGATGAGAGAGAACGAACAAAAGAGGTTGAGAAAAGAGGAAAGAATGAAGAGACAAATGGAAAGTTTTGAAGACCATGTGAAGAAGTTGGTGGAAGACTCCAACAAGAAGAGAATGAGAAGAAAGTGGAGAGAGAAATCAAAACAAGAGAATGAGGCAAAAGCAAAAGAGAGTGAAAAGAAAAGTGATGATCAAAAGGAAAAAGAAAAAGAGAGTGAAAAGAAGAGTGATGATCAAAGGAAAAAAAACGAGAGTGAAAAGAAGAGTGATAATCAAGAGGAAAAGAAAAAGAGAGTGAAAATAAGAATGATGAGCAAGAGAAAAATAGTGAGCAAAAGAGAGTTCTTTGGCAACAAAAAGTGAGGAGAAGAGGGCTTTGATTTCAAGACAGCCCCATTGCATAATTTGTTGCAAGGACTTTTGTTTAATTTCCAATGCTTCTAATGATCTCTCTTTGCCTAAGCGGTGTTGTAACTCTTTTGCAAAAATTTGGAGATTTCATCCCGAAGGAAGTACCCCATGGTTGGCAAACTTTCATGGATTCCAAAAGGCTCTATAAAGAACCTACTCATGTTTTACCTCCCATTGAAATATATTATGAACTTAAGTTTGATACAACCGATGTAATGGAAGAGTTCATCCCAAGGGAGGTACTCCATGGCTTGGGAACTTGCATGGTCACCCAAAAGTATGGATATCTTAACCCAAGATTCCATAACAGGCTTGGGATTGAAGTCATAAATTAGAGGCCGAATTTTCTTAAAGAAGGAGGGTATGATATGAGCCATGGGGGGGGGGGTGGGCAAGTCCAATTTCCAACAAGAATGATATGAGCCCAGTGAAGAGCGATGGATCAAGAATCAAATCAAGGACTTGGTGGGCCCATGAAAAAAGTTAGACACAAGAAAGCCCAACAAGCTCTTAATTACATGGGGGGCTATTTTGATAGAAGCAAGCCCAAGAACGAGACCAAATGGAATGGAGCCCCAATTGATGACCTATCTCATTCAACTAGAAGACCCATGATCATTTTCAAATGGGGCGTGCTCTAGTTATGAGTCCACTTAGTTGTTTTATTTTAATTCAATAAGTGTAATGGGTTATGTGTGTGTGTCCAAATTGGCTAAGTGTTGCAAATGGGTCAAGCCCACTTAAGTCCATGTTGTACCACGAATTTGGGAGCTTAGTAGGGGGAACCTTTGGTTTGCATGCCAATAGTAACTCCTATAAGTTATTAGTTTGTTTATTGTTTTGTTAATTATGTGGGAGTTACACTTTTAATATGAGAAGTAAAGTGTGGCAGCCACATAATGATGGTTATGAGAGAATAATAAACTCACCATTAGAGGCTGAGTTAAGGAGGGATTAGTGAGTCATTTAGTGACATGATTAGGCTAATTGTTGTGGGGGTTATGATCTCTTTTGGAAGCACAAAAGTTGGCAGCCTAATACTCTATTTGTACACTCCATTTTCATGTCGAATAGTAACTTGGATGTTGAATTTGGATTAAATCCATTTGTGAGGGAATTGTCTCTCTTTGGTTCTTGGTTGAGCCATCTTGTTCTTATCAAGAATCCACGATTCTTGTGGCGAACCTCACTTGGCTTATCAAACTCTCTAGTTTGTGGCGCCATCGCCATCTCTAATCTTCACCATTTTCATATTTTCTTCCTTTTATGTTACAACTCAATTTGTAATTGTTAAATTCAACCAAAAAGATCATCAAAGGCAACCTCACCATTTGGTTGTCATCAAGTGGTATCAAAGCTTAGGCTTTGGTTGAATTTTGAGTTCTGTTCTTCTTCTAACTTTCTCCTTTTCTTCTTTTTTGCTATGTTGCGATTTGGAAATTTCGACTATGTGCAAGAACATAGGAAAAGAGGTTGAAAGAGTGGATCCGGCAAATGCATGAGAGGCGTGACAAGAGGATGAGAGAGAGCGAACAAAAGAGGTTGAGAAAAGAGGAAAGAATGAAGAGACAAATGGAAAGTTTTGAAGACCATGTGAAGAAGTTGGTGGAAGACTCCAACAAGAAAGAGAATGAGAAGAAAGTGAGAGAGAAATCAAAACAAGAGAATGAGGCAAAAGCAAAAGAGAGTGAAAAGAAAAGTGATGATCAAAGGAAAAAGAAAAAAGAGAGTGAAAAGAAGAGTGATGATCAAAGGAAAAAGAAAACGAGAGTGAAAAGAAGAGTGATAATCAAGAGGAAAAAGAAAAAGAGAGTGAAAATAAGAATGATGAGCAAGAGAAAAATAGTGAGCAAAAAGAGAGTTCTTTGGCAACAAAAAGTGAGGAGAAGAGGGCTTTGATTTCAAGACAGCCCCATTGCATAATTTGTTGCAAGGACTTTTGTTTAATTTCAAATGCTTCTAATGATCTCTCTTTGCCTAGCGGTGTTGTAACTCTTTTTCATAAATTTGTAGATTTCATCCCGAAGGAATTACCCCATGGTTGGCAAACTTTCATGGATTCCAAAGGCTCTATAAAGAACCTACTCATTTTTTACCTCCCATTGAAATATATTATGAACTAAAGTTTGATACAACAGATGTAAGTGAAGATTTCATCCAAAGTGAGGTACTAAATGTCTTGGGAACTTGCATGGTCACCCAAAAGTATGTATATCTTAACACAAGATTCGATAACATGCTTGGGATTGAAGTCATAAATTCGAGGGCGAATTTTCTTAAAGAAGGAGGGTATGATATGAGCCATGGGGGGGGGGCAAGTCAATTTCAACAAGAATGATATGAGCCCAGTGAAGGCGATGGATCAAGAATCAAATCAAGGACTTGGTGGGCCCATGAAAAAAGTTAGACACAAGAAAGCCCAACAAGCTCTTAATTACATGGGGGCTATTTTGATAGAAGCAAGCCCAGAAACGAGACCAAATGGAATGGAGCCCCAATTGATGACCTATCTCATTCAACTAGAAGACCCATGATCATTTTCAAATGGGGCGTGCTCTAGTTATGAGTCCACTTAGTTGTTTTATTTTAATTCAATAAGTGTAATGGGTTATGTGTGTGTGTCCAAATTGGCTAAGTGTTGCAAATGGGTCAAGCCCACTTAAGTCCATGTTGTACACGAATTTGGGAGCTTAGTAGGGGGAACCTTTGGTTTGCATGCCAATAGTAACTCCTATAAGTTATTAGTTTGTTTATTGTTTTGTTAATTATGTGGGAGTTACACTTTTAATATGAGAAGTAAAGTGTGGCAGCCACATAATGATGGTTATGAGAGAATAATAAACTCACCATTAGAGGCTGAGTTAAGGAGGATTAGTGAGTCATTTAGTGACATGATTAGGCTAATTATTGTGGGGGTTATGATCTCTTTTGGAAGCACAAAGTTGGCAGCCTAATACTCTATTTGTACACTCCATTTTCATGTCGAATAGTAACTTGGATGTTGAATTTGGATTAAATCCATTTGTGAGGAATTGTCTCTCTTTGGTTCTTGGTTGAGCCATCTTGTTCTTATCAAGAATCCCACGATTCTTGTGGCGAACCTCACTTGGCTTATCAAACCTCTCTAGTTTGTGGCGCCATCGCCATCTCTAATCTTCACCATTTTCATATTTTCTTCCTTTTATGTTACAACTCAATTTGTAATTGTTAAAAATTCAACCAAAAAAAGATCATCAAAGGCAACCTCACCATTTGGTTGTCATCAAGTGGTATCAAAGCTTAGGCTTTGGTTGAATTTTGAGTTCTGTTCTTCTTCTAACTTTCTCCTTTTCTTCTTTTTGCTATGTTGCGATTTGGAAATTTCGACTATGTGCAAGAACATAGGAAAGAGGTTGAAGAGTGGATCCGGCAAATGCATGAGAGGCGTGACAAGAGGATGAGAGAGAACGAACAAAAGAGGTTGAGAAAAGAGGAAAGAATGAAGAGACAAATGGAAAGTTTTGAAGACCATGTGAAGAAGTTGGTGGAAGACTCCAACAAGAAAGAGAATGAGAAAGAAAGTGAGAGAGAAATCAAAACAAGAGAATGAGGCAAAAGCAAAGAGAGTGAAAAGAAAAGTGATGATCAAAAGGAAAAAGAAAAAGAGAGTGAAAAGAAGAGTGATGATCAAAGGAAAAAGAAAACGCGAGTGAAAAGAAGAGTGATAATCAAGAGGAAAAAGAAAAAGAGAGTGAAAATAAGAATGATGAGCAAGAGAAAAATAGTGAGCAAAAAGAGAGTTCTTTGGCAACAAAAAGTGAGAGAGAGGGCTTTGATTTCAAGACAGCCCCATTGCATAATTTGTTGCAAGGACTTTTGTTTAATTTCCAATGCTTCTAATGATCTCTCTTTGCCTAAGCGGTGTTGTAACTCTTTTGCAAAAATTTGGAGATTTCATCCGAAGGAAGTACCCCATGGTTGGCAAACTTTCATGGATTCCAAAAGGCTCTATAAAGAACCTACTCATGTTTTACCTCCCATTGAAATATATTATGAACTTAAGTTTGATACAACCGATGTAATGGAAGAGTTCATCCCAAAGGAGGTACTCCATGGCTTAGGAACTTGCATGGTCACCCAAAAGTATGGATATCTTAACACAAGATTCGATAACATGCTTGGGATTGAAGTCATAAATTCGAGGACGAATTTTCTTAAAGAAGGAGGGTATGATATGAGCCATGGGGGGGGGCAAGTCAATTTCCAACAAGAATGATATGAGCCCAGTGAAGACGATGGATCAAGAATCAAATCAAGGACTTGGTGGGCCCATGAAAAAAGTTAGACACAAGAAAGCCCAACAAGCTCTTAATTACATGGGGGCTATTTTGATAGAAGCAAGCCCAAGAACGAGACCAAATGGAATGGAGCCCCAATTGATGACCTATCTCATTCAACTAGAAGACCCATGATCATTTTCAAATGGGCGTGCTCTAGTTATGAGTCCACTTAGTTGTTTTATTTTAATTCAATAAGTGTAATGGGTTATGTGTGTGTGTCCAAATTGGCTAAGTGTTGCAAATGGGTCAAGCCCACTTAAGTCCATGTTGTACACGAATTTGGGAGCTTAGTAGGGGGAACCTTTGGTTTGCATGCCAATAGTAACTCCTATAAGTTATTAGTTTGTTTATTGTTTTGTTAATTATGTGGGAGTTACACTTTTTAATATGAGAAGTAAAGTGTGGCAGCCACATAATGATGGTTATGAGAGAATAATAAACTCACCATTAGAGGCTGAGTTAAGGAGGGATTAGTGAGTCATTTAGTGACATGATTAGGCTAATTATTGTGGGGGTTATGATCTCTTTTGGAAGCACAAAAGTTGGCAGCCTAATACTCTATTTGTACACTCCATTTTCATGTCGAATAGTAACTTGGATGTTGAATTTGGATTAAATCCATTTGTGAGGGAATTGTCTCTCTTTGGTTCTTGGTTGAGCCATCTTGTTCTTATCAAGAATCCACGATTCTTGTGGCGAACCTCACTTGGCTTATCAAACTCTCTAGTTTGTGGCGCCATCGCCATCTCTAATCTTCACCATTTTCATATTTTCTTCCTTTTATGTTACAACTCAATTTGTAATTGTTAAAATTCAACCAAAAAAGATCATCAAAGGCAACCTCACCATTTGGTTGTCATCAAGTGGTATCAAAGCTTAGGCTTTGGTTGAATTTTGAGTTCTGTTCTTCTTCTAACTTTCTCCTTTTCTTCTTTTTGCTATGTTGCGATTTGGAAATTTCGACTATGTGCAAGAACATAGGAAAGAGGTTGAAGAGTGGATCCGGCAAATGCATGAGAGGCGTGACAAGAGGATGAGAGAGAACGAACAAAGAGGTTGAGAAAAGAGGAAAGAATGAAGAGACAAATGGAAAGTTTTGAAGACCATGTGAAGAAGTTGGTGGAAGACTCCAACAAGAAAGAGAATGAGAAGAAAGTGAGAGAGAAATCAAAACAAGAGAATGAGGCAAAAGCAAAAAGAGTGAAAAGAAAAGTGATGATCAAAGGAAAAAGAAAAGAGAGTGAAAAGAAGAGTGATGATCAAAGGAAAAAGAAAGCGAGAGTGAAAAGAAGAGTGATAATCAAGAGGAAAAAGAAAAAGAGAGTGAAAATAAGAATGATGAGCAAGAGAAAAATAGTGAGCAAAAAGAGAGTTCTTTGGCAACAAAAAGTGAGGAGAAGAGGGCTTTGATTTCAAGACAGCCCCATTGCATAATTTGTTGCAAGGACTTTTGTTTAATTTCCAATGCTTCTAATGATCTCTCTTTGCCTAAGCGGTGTTGTAACTCTTTTGCAAAAATTTGGAGATTTCATCCCGAAGGAAGTACCCCATGGTTGGCAAACTTTCATGGATTCCAAAAGGCTCTATAAAGAACCTACTCATGTTTTACCTCCCATTGAAATATATTATGAACTTAAGTTTGATACAACCGATGTAATGGAAGAGTTCATCCCAAGGGAGGTACTCCATGGCTTGGGAACTTGCATGGTCACCCAAAAGTATGGATATCTTAACACAAGATTCGATAACATGCTTGGGATTGAAGTCATAAATTCGAGGACGAATTTTCTTAAAGAAGGAGGGTATGATATGAGCCATGGGGGGGGGGGGGGGCAAGTCCAATTTACAACAAGAATGATATGAGCCCAGTGAAGACGATGGATCAAGAATCAAATCAAGGACTTGGTGGGCCCATGAAAAAAGTTAGACACAAGAAAGCCCAACAAGCTCTTAATTACATGGGGGGCTATTTTGATAGAAGCAAGCCCAAGAACGAGACCAAATGGAATGGAGCCCCAATTGATGACCTATCTCATTCAACTAGAAGACCCATGATCATTTTCAAATGGGGCGTGCTCTAGTTATGAGTCCACTTAGTTGTTTTATTTTAATTCAATAAGTGTAATGGGTTATGTGTGTGTGTCCAAATTGGCTAAGTGTTGCAAATGGGTCAAGCCCACTTAAGTCCATGTTGTACACGAATTTGGGAGCTTAGTAGGGGAACCTTTGGTTTGCATGCCAATAGTAACTCCTATAAGTTATTAGTTTGTTTATTGTTTTGTTAATTATGTGGGAGTTACACTTTTAATATGAGAAGTAAAGTGTGGCAGCCACATAATGATGGTTATGAGAGAATAATAAACTCACCATTAGAGGCTGAGTTAAGGAGGGATTAGTGAGTCATTTAGTGACATGATTAGGCTAATTATTGTGGGGTTATGATCTCTTTTGGAAGCACAAAAGTTGGCAGCCTAATACTCTATTTGTACACTCCATTTTCATGTCGAATAGTAACTTGGATGTTGAATTTGGATTAAATCCATTTGTGAGGGAATTGTCTCTCTTTGGTTCTTGGTTGAGCCATCTTGTTCTTATCAAGAATCCACGATTCTTGTGGCGAACCTCACTTGGCTTATCAAACTCTCTAGTTTGTGGCGCCATCGCCATCTCTAATCTTCACCATTTTCATATTTTCTTCCTTTTATGTTACAACTCAATTTGTAATTGTTAAAATTCAACCAAAAAGATCATCAAAGGCAACCTCACCATTTGGTTGTCATCAAGTGGTATCAAAGCTTAGGCTTTGGTTGAATTTTGAGTTCTGTTCTTCTTCTAACTTTCTCCTTTTCTTCTTTTTGCTATGTTGCGATTTGGAAATTTCGACTATGTGCAAGAACATAGGAAAGAGGTTGAAGAGTGGATCCGGCAAATGCATGAGAGGCGTGACAAGAGGATGAGAGAGAACGAACAAAAGAGGTTGAGAAAAGAGGAAAGAATGAAGAGACAAATGGAAAGTTTTGAAGACCATGTGAAGAAGTTGGTGGAAGACTCCAACAAGAAAGAGAATGAGAAGAAAGTGAGAGAGAAATCAAAACAAGAGAATGAGGCAAAAGCAAAAGAGAGTGAAAAGAAAAGTGATGATCAAAGGAAAAAGAAAAAGAGAGTGAAAAGAAGAGTGATGATCAAAAGGAAAAAGAAAAGCGAGAGTGAAAAGAAGAGTGATAATCAAGAGGAAAAAGAAAAAGAGAGTGAAAATAAGAATGATGAGCAAGAGAAAAATAGTGAGCAAAAGAGAGTTCTTTGGCAACAAAAAGTGAGGAGAAGAGGGCTTTGATTTCAAGACAGCCCCATTGCATAATTTGTTGCAAGGACTTTTGTTTAATTTCCAATGCTTCTAATGATCTCTCTTTGCCTAAGCGGTGTTGTAACTCTTTTGCAAAAATTTGGAGATTTCATCCCGAAGGAAGTACCCCATGGTTGGCAAACTTTCATGGATTCCAAAAGGCTCTATAAAGAACCTACTCATGTTTTACCTCCCATTGAAATATATTATGAACTTAAGTTTGATACAACCGATGTAATGGAAGAGTTCATCCCAAAGGAGGTACTCCATGGCTTAGGAACTTGCATGGTCACCCAAAAGTATGGATATCTTAACACAAGATTCGATAACATGCTTGGGATTGAAGTCATAAATTCGAGGGCGAATTTTCTTAAAGAAGGAGGGTATGATATGAGCCATGGGGGGGGGCAAGTCAATTTCCAACAAGAATGATATGAGCCCAGTGAAGACGATGGATCAAGAATCAAATCAAGGACTTGGTGGGCCCATGAAAAAAGTTAGACACAAGAAAGCCCAACAAGCTCTTAATTACATGGGGGGCTATTTTGATAGAAGCAAGCCCAAGAAACGAGACCAAATGGAATGGAGCCCCAATTGATGACCTATCTCATTCAACTAGAAGACCCATGATCATTTTCAAATGGGGCGTGCTCTAGTTATGAGTCCACTTAGTTGTTTTATTTTAATTCAATAAGTGTAATGGGTTATGTGTGTGTGTCCAAATTGGCTAAGTGTTGCAAATGGGTCAAGCCCACTTAAGTCCATGTTGTACACGAATTTGGGAGCTTAGTAGGGGAACCTTTGGTTTGCATGCCAATAGTAACTCCTATAAGTTATTAGTTTGTTTATTGTTTTGTTAATTATGTGGGAGTTACACTTTTTAATATGAGAAGTAAAGTGTGGCAGCCACATAATGATGGTTATGAGAGAATAATAAACTCACCATTAGAGGCTGAGTTAAGGAGGGATTAGTGAGTCATTTAGTGACATGATTAGGCTAATTATTGTGGGGGTTATGATCTCTTTTGGAAGCACAAAAGTTGGCAGCCTAATACTCTATTTGTACACTCCATTTTCATGTCGAATAGTAACTTGGATGTTGAATTTGGATTAAATCCATTTGTGAGGGAATTGTCTCTCTTTGGTTCTTGGTTGAGCCATCTTGTTCTTATCAAGAATCCACGATTCTTGTGGCGAACCTCACTTGGCTTATCAAACTCTCTAGTTTGTGGCGCCATCGCCATCTCTAATCTTCACCATTTTCATATTTTCTTCCTTTTATGTTACAACTCAATTTGTAATTGTTAAAATTCAACCAAAAAAGATCATCAAAGGCAACCTCACCATTTGGTTGTCATCAAGTGGTATCAAAGCTTAGGCTTTGGTTGAATTTTGAGTTCTGTTCTTCTTCTAACTTTCTCCTTTTCTTCTTTTTGCTATGTTGCGATTTGGAAATTTCGACTATGTGCAAGAACATAGGAAAGAGGTTGAAGAGTGGATCCGGCAAATGCATGAGAGGCGTGACAAGAGGATGAGAGAGAACGAACAAAAGAGGTTGAGAAAAGAGGAAAGAATGAAGAGACAAATGGAAAGTTTTGAAGACCATGTGAAGAAGTTGGTGGAAGACTCCAACAAGAAAGAGAATGAGAAGAAAGTGAGAGAGAAATCAAAACAAGAGAATGAGGCAAAAGCAAAAGAGAGTGAAAAGAAAAGTGATGATCAAAAGGAAAAAGAAAAAGAGAGTGAAAAGAAGAGTGATGATCAAAAGGAAAAAAGAAAAGAAAAGAAGAGTGAAAAGAAGAGTGATAATCAAGAGGAAAAAGAAAAAGAGAGTGAAAATAAGAATGATGAGCAAGAGAAAAATAGTGAGCAAAAAGAGAGTTCTTTGGCAACAAAAAGTGAGGAGAAGAGGGCTTTGATTTCAAGACAGCCCCATTGCATAATTTGTTGCAAGGACTTTTGTTTAATTTCCAATGCTTCTAATGATCTCTCTTTGCCTAGCGGTGTTGTAACTCTTTTGCAAAAATTTGGAGATTTCATCCCGAAGGAAGTACCCCATGGTTGGCAAACTTTCATGGATTCCAAAAGGCTCTATAAAGAACCTACTCATGTTTTACCTCCCATTGAAATATATTATGAACTTAAGTTTGATACAACCGATGTAATGGAAGAGTTCATCCCAAGGGAGGTACTCCATGGCTTGGGAACTTGCATGGTCACCCAAAAGTATGGATATCTTAACACAAGATTCGATAACATGCTTGGGATTGAAGTCATAAATTCGAGGACGAATTTTCTTAAAGAAGGAGGGTATGATATGAGCCATTGGGGGGGGGGGGGCAAGTCCAATTTCCAACAAGAATGATATGAGCCCAGTGAAGACGATGGATCAAGAATCAAATCAAGGACTTGGTGGGCCCATGAAAAAAGTTAGACACAAGAAAGCCCAACAAGCTCTTAATTACATGGGGGGCTATTTTGATAGAAGCAAGCCCAAGAACGAGACCAAATGGAATGGAGCCCCAATTGATGACCTATCTCATTCAACTAGAAGACCCATGATCATTTTCAAATGGGGCGTGCTCTAGTTATGAGTCCACTTAGTTGTTTTATTTTAATTCAATAAGTGTAATGGGTTATGTGTGTGTGTCCAAATTGGCTAAGTGTTGCAAATGGGTCAAGCCCACTTAAGTCCATGTTGTACACGAATTTGGGAGCTTAGTAGGGGAACCTTTGGTTTGCATGCCAATAGTAACTCCTATAAGTTATTAGTTTGTTTATTGTTTTGTTAATTATGTGGGAGTTACACTTTTTAATATGAGAAGTAAAGTGTGGCAGCCACATAATGATGGTTATGAGAGAATAATAAACTCACCATTAGAGGCTGAGTTAAGGAGGGATTAGTGAGTCATTTAGTGACATGATTAGGCTAATTATTGTGGGGGTTATGATCTCTTTTGGAAGCACAAAAGTTGGCAGCCTAATACTCTATTTGTACACTCCATTTTCATGTCGAATAGTAACTTGGATGTTGAATTTGGATTAAATCCATTTGTGAGGGAATTGTCTCTCTTTGGTTCTTGGTTGAGCCATCTTGTTCTTATCAAGAATCCACGATTCTTGTGGCGAACCTCACTTGGCTTATCAAACTCTCTAGTTTGTGGCGCCATCGCCATCTCTAATCTTCACCATTTTCATATTTTCTTCCTTTTATGTTACAACTCAATTTGTAATTGTTAAAATTCAACCAAAAAAGATCATCAAAGGCAACCTCACCATTTGGTTGTCATCAAGTGGTATCAAAGCTTAGGCTTTGGTTGAATTTTGAGTTCTGTTCTTCTTCTAACTTTCTCCTTTTCTTCTTTTTGCTATGTTGCGATTTGGAAATTTCGACTATGTGCAAGAACATAGGAAAGAGGTTGAAGAGTGGATCCGGCAAATGCATGAGAGGCGTGACAAGAGGATGAGAGAGAACGAACAAAAGAGGTTGAGAAAAGAGGAAAGAATGAAGAGACAAATGGAAAGTTTTGAAGACCATGTGAAGAAGTTGGTGGAAGACTCCAACAAGAAAGAGAATGAGAAGAAAGTGAGAGAGAAATCAAAACAAGAGAATGAGGCAAAAGCAAAAGAGAGTGAAAAGAAAAGTGATGATCAAAAGGAAAAAGAAAAAGAGAGTGAAAAGAAGAGTGATGATCAAAAGGAAAAAGAAAACGAGAGTGAAAAGAAGAGTGATAATCAAGAGGAAAAAGAAAAAGAGAGTGAAAATAAGAATGATGAGCAAGAGAAAAATAGTGAGCAAAAAGAGAGTTCTTTGGCAACAAAAAGTGAGGAGAAGAGGGCTTTGATTTCAAGACAGCCCCATTGCATAATTTGTTGCAAGGACTTTTGTTTAATTTCCAATGCTTCTAATGATCTCTCTTTGCCTAGCGGTGTTGTAACTCTTTTGCAAAAATTTGGAGATTTCATCCCGAAGGAAGTACCCCATGGTTGGCAAACTTTCATGGATTCCAAAAGGCTCTATAAAGAACCTACTCATGTTTTACCTCCCATTGAAATATATTATGAACTTAAGTTTGATACAACCGATGTAATGGAAGAGTTCATCCCAAGGGAGGTACTCCATGGCTTGGGAACTTGCATGGTCACCCAAAAGTATGGATATCTTAACACAAGATTCGATAACATGCTTGGGATTGAAGTCATAAATTCGAGGACGAATTTTCTTAAAGAAGGAGGGTATGATATGAGCCATGGGGGGGGGGCAAGTCAATTTCCAACAAGAATGATATGAGCCCAGTGAAGACGATGGATCAAGAATCAAATCAAGGACTTGGTGGGCCCATGAAAAAAGTTAGACACAAGAAAGCCCAACAAGCTCTTAATTACATGGGGGCTATTTTGATAGAAGCAAGCCCAAGAACGAGACCAAATGGAATGGAGCCCCAATTGATGACCTATCTCATTCAACTAGAAGACCCATGATCATTTTCAAATGGGGCGTGCTCTAGTTATGAGTCCACTTAGTTGTTTTATTTTAATTCAATAAGTGTAATGGGTTATATGTGTGTGTCCAAATTGGCTAAGTGTTGCAAATGGGTCAAGCCCACTTAAGTCCATGTTGTACACGAATTTGGGAGCTTAGTAGGGGGAACCTTTGGTTTGCATGCCAATAGTAACTCCTATAAGTTATTAGTTTGTTTATTGTTTTGTTAATTATGTGGGAGTTACACTTTTTAATATGAGAAGTAAAGTGTGGCAGCCACATAATGATGGTTATGAGAGAATAATAAACTCACCATTAGAGGCTGAGTTAAGGAGGGATTAGTGAGTCATTTAGTGACATGATTAGGCTAATTATTGTGGGGGTTATGATCTCTTTTGGAAGCACAAAAGTTGGCAGCCTAATACTCTATTTGTACACTCCATTTTCATGTCGAATAGTAACTTGGATGTTGAATTTGGATTAAATCCATTTGTGAGGGAATTGTCTCTCTTTGGTTCTTGGTTGAGCCATCTTGTTCTTATCAAGAATCCACGATTCTTGTGGCGAACCTCACTTGGCTTATCAAACTCTCTAGTTTGTGGCGCCATCGCCATCTCTAATCTTCACCATTTTCATATTTTCTTCCTTTTATGTTACAACTCAATTTGTAATTGTTAAAATTCAACCAAAAAGATCATCAAAGGCAACCTCACCATTTGGTTGTCATCAAGTGGTATCAAAGCTTAGGCTTTGGTTGAATTTTGAGTTCTGTTCTTCTTCTAACTTTCTCCTTTTCTTCTTTTTGCTATGTTGCGATTTGGAAATTTCGACTATGTGCAAGAACATAGGAAAGAGGTTGAAGAGTGGATCCGGCAAATGCATGAGAGGCGTGACAAGAGGATGAGAGAGAACGAACAAAAGAGGTTGAGAAAAGAGGAAAGAATGAAGAGACAAATGGAAAGTTTTGAAGACCATGTGAAGAAGTTGGTGGAAGACTCCAACAAGAAAGAGAATGAGAAGAAAGTGAGAGAGAAATCAAAACAAGAGAATGAGGCAAAAGCAAAAGGGGGAAAAGAAAAGGATGATCAAAGAAAAAAAAAGAGAGTGAAAAGAAAAGTGATGATCAAAGGAAAAAGAAAAAGAGAGTGAAAAGAAGAGTGATGATCAAAAGGAAAAAGAAAACGAGAGTGAAAAGAAGAGTGATAATCAAGAGGAAAAAGAAAAAGAGAGTGAAAATAAGAATGATGAGCAAGAGAAAAATAGTGAGCAAAAAGAGAGTTCTTTGGCAACAAAAAGTGAGGAGAAGAGGGCTTTGATTTCAAGACAGCCCCATTGCATAATTTGTTGCAAGGACTTTTGTTTAATTTCCAATGCTTCTAATGATCTCTCTTTGCCTAAGCGGTGTTGTAACTCTTTTGCAAAAATTTGGAGATTTCATCCCGAAGGAAGTACCCCATGGTTGGCAAACTTTCATGGATTCCAAAAGGCTCTATAAAGAACCTACTCATGTTTTACCTCCCATTGAAATATATTATGAACTTAAGTTTGATACAACCGATGTAATGGAAGAGTTCATCCCAAGGGAGGTACTCCATGGCTTGGGAACTTGCATGGTCACCCAAAAGTATGGATATCTTAACACAAGATTCGATAACATGCTTGGGATTGAAGTCATAAATTCGAGGACGAATTTTCTTAAAGAAGGAGGGTATGATATGAGCCATGGGTGGGGGGTGCAAGTCCAATTTCCAACAAGAATGATATGAGCCCAGTGAAGACGATGGATCAAGAATCAAATCAAGGACTTGGTGGGCCCATGAAAAAAGTTAGACACAAGAAAGCCCAACAAGCTCTTAATTACATGGGGGCTATTTTGATAGAAGCAAGCCCAAGAACGAGACCAAATGGAATGGAGCCCCAATTGATGACCTATCTCATTCAACTAGAAGACCCATGATCATTTTCAAATGGGGCGTGCTCTAGTTATGAGTCCACTTAGTTGTTTTATTTTAATTCAATAAGTGTAATGGGTTATGTGTGTGTGTCCAAATTGGCTAAGTGTTGCAAATGGGTCAAGCCCACTTAAGTCCATGTTGTACACGAATTTGGGAGCTTAGTAGGGGGAACCTTTGGTTTGCATGCCAATAGTAACTCCTATAAGTTATTAGTTTGTTTATTGTTTTGTTAATTATGTGGGAGTTACACTTTTTAATATGAGAAGTAAAGTGTGGCAGCCACATAATGATGGTTATGAGAGAATAATAAACTCACCATTAGAGGCTGAGTTAAGGAGGGATTAGTGAGTCATTTAGTGACATGATTAGGCTAATTATTGTGGGGGTTATGATCTCTTTTGGAAGCACAAAAGTTGGCAGCCTAATACTCTATTTGTACACTCCATTTTCATGTCGAATAGTAACTTGGATGTTGAATTTGGATTAAATCCATTTGTGAGGGAATTGTCTCTCTTTGGTTCTTGGTTGAGCCATCTTGTTCTTATCAAGAATCCACGATTCTTGTGGCGAACCTCACTTGGCTTATCAAACTCTCTAGTTTGTGGCGCCATCGCCATCTCTAATCTTCACCATTTTCATATTTTCTTCCTTTTATGTTACAACTCAATTTGTAATTGTTAAAATTCAACCAAAAAGATCATCAAAGGCAACCTCACCATTTGGTTGTCATCAAGTGGTATCAAAGCTTAGGCTTTGGTTGAATTTTGAGTTCTGTTCTTCTTCTAACTTTCTCCTTTTCTTCTTTTTGCTATGTTGCGATTTGGAAATTTCGACTATGTGCAAGAACATAGGAAAGAGGTTGAAGAGTGGATCCGGCAAATGCATGAGAGGCGTGACAAGAGGATGAGAGAGAACGAACAAAAGAGGTTGAGAAAAGAGGAAAGAATGAAGAGACAAATGGAAAGTTTTGAAGACCATGTGAAGAAGTTGGTGGAAGACTCCAACAAGAAAGAGAATGAGAAGAAAGTGAGAGAGAAATCAAAACAAGAGAATGAGGCAAAAGCAAAAGAGAGTGAAAAGAAAAGTGATGATCAAAAGGAAAAAGAAAAAGAGAGTGAAAAGAAGAGTGATGATCAAAAGGAAAAAGAAAACGAGAGTGAAAAGAAGAGTGATAATCAAGAGGAAAAAGAAAAAGAGAGTGAAAATAAGAATGATGAGCAAGAGAAAAATAGTGAGCAAAAAGAGAGTTCTTTGGCAACAAAAAGTGAGGAGAAGAGGGCTTTGATTTCAAGACAGCCCCATTGCATAATTTGTTGCAAGGACTTTTGTTTAATTTCCAATGCTTCTAATGATCTCTCTTTGCCTAAGCGGTGTTGTAACTCTTTTGCAAAAATTTGGAGATTTCATCCCGAAGGAAGTACCCCATGGTTGGCAAACTTTCATGGATTCCAAAAGGCTCTATAAAGAACCTACTCATGTTTTACCTCCCATTGAAATATATTATGAACTTAAGTTTGATACAACCGATGTAATGGAAGAGTTCATCCCAAGGGAGGTACTCCATGGCTTGGGAACTTGCATGGTCACCCAAAAGTATGGATATCTTAACACAAGATTCGATAACATGCTTGGGATTGAAGTCATAAATTCGAGGACGAATTTTCTTAAAGAAGGAGGGTATGATATGAGCCATGGGGGGGGGGGGGCAAGTCAATTTCAACAAGAATGATATGAGCCCAGTGAAGACGATGGATCAAGAATCAAATCAAGGACTTGGTGGGCCCATGAAAAAAGTTAGACACAAGAAAGCCCAACAAGCTCTTAATTACATGGGGGCTATTTTGATAGAAGCAAGCCCAAGAACGAGACCAAATGGAATGGAGCCCCAATTGATGACCTATCTCATTCAACTAGAAGACCCATGATCATTTTCAAATGGGGCGTGCTCTAGTTATGAGTCCACTTAGTTGTTTTATTTTAATTCAATAAGTGTAATGGGTTATGTGTGTGTGTCCAAATTGGCTAAGTGTTGCAAATGGGTCAAGCCCACTTAAGTCCATGTTGTACACGAATTTGGGAGCTTAGTAGGGGGAACCTTTGGTTTGCATGCCAATAGTAACTCCTATAAGTTATTAGTTTGTTTATTGTTTTGTTAATTATGTGGGAGTTACACTTTTTAATATGAGAAGTAAAGTGTGGCAGCCACATAATGATGGTTATGAGAGAATAATAAACTCACCATTAGAGGCTGAGTTAAGGAGGGATTAGTGAGTCATTTAGTGACATGATTAGGCTAATTATTGTGGGGGTTATGATCTCTTTTGGAAGCACAAAAGTTGGCAGCCTAATACTCTATTTGTACACTCCATTTTCATGTCGAATAGTAACTTGGATGTTGAATTTGGATTAAATCCATTTGTGAGGGAATTGTCTCTCTTTGGTTCTTGGTTGAGCCATCTTGTTCTTATCAAGAATCCACGATTCTTGTGGCGAACCTCACTTGGCTTATCAAACTCTCTAGTTTGTGGCGCCATCGCCATCTCTAATCTTCACCATTTTCATATTTTCTTCCTTTTATGTTACAACTCAATTTGTAATTGTTAAAATTCAACCAAAAAGATCATCAAAGGCAACCTCACCCTTTGGTTGTCTCATCAAGTGGTATCAAAGCTTAGGCTTTGGTTGAATTTTGAGTTCTGTTCTTCTTCTAACTTTCTCCTTTTCTTCTTTTTGCTATGTTGCGATTTGGAAATTTCGACTATGTGCAAGAACATAGGAAAGAGGTTGAAGAGTGGATCCGGCAAATGCATGAGAGGCGTGACAAGAGGATGAGAGAGAACGAACAAAAGAGGTTGAGAAAAGAGGAAAGAATGAAGAGACAAATGGAAAGTTTTGAAGACCATGTGAAGAAGTTGGTGGAAGACTCCAACAAGAAAGAGAATGAGAAGAAAGTGAGAGAGAAATCAAAACAAGAGAATGAGGCAAAAGCAAAAGAGAGTGAAAAGAAAAGTGATGATCAAAAGGAAAAAGAAAAAGAGAGTGAAAAGAAGAGTGATGATCAAAAGGAAAAAGAAAACGAGAGTGAAAAGAAGAGTGATAATCAAGAGGAAAAAGAAAAAGAGAGTGAAAATAAGAATGATGAGCAAGAGAAAAATAGTGAGCAAAAAGAGAGTTCTTTGGCAACAAAAAGTGAGGAGAAGAGGGCTTTGATTTCAAGACAGCCCCATTGCATAATTTGTTGCAAGGACTTTTGTTTAATTTCCAATGCTTCTAATGATCTCTCTTTGCCTAAGCGGTGTTGTAACTCTTTTGCAAAAATTTGGAGATTTCATCCCGAAGGAAGTACCCCATGGTTGGCAAACTTTCATGGATTCCAAAAGGCTCTATAAAGAACCTACTCATGTTTTACCTCCCATTGAAATATATTATGAACTTAAGTTTGATACAACCGATGTAATGGAAGAGTTCATCCCAAGGGAGGTACTCCATGGCTTGGGAACTTGCATGGTCACCCAAAAGTATGGATATCTTAACACAAGATTCGATAACATGCTTGGGATTGAAGTCATAAATTCGAGGACGAATTTTCTTAAAGAAGGAGGGTATGATATGAGCCATGGGGGGGGGGGCAAATCAAAATTCCAAAAAGAATGATAAGAGAACAGATAAGACGATGGAAAAAAAATAAAATAAAGGAATTGGTGGGCCCATGAAAAAAGTTACAAACAAGAAAACCCAACAAGCTCTTAATTACATGGGGGCTATTTTGATAGAAGCAAGCCCAAGAACGAGACCAAATGGAATGGAGCCCCAATTGATGACCTATCTCATTCAACTAGAAGACCCATGATCATTTTCAAATGGGGCGTGCTCTAGTTATGAGTCCACTTAGTTGTTTTATTTTAATTCAATAAGTGTAATGGGTTATGTGTGTGTGTCCAAATTGGCTAAGTGTTGCAAATGGGTCAAGCCCACTTAAGTCCATGTTGTACACGAATTTGGGAGCTTAGTAGGGGGAACCTTTGGTTTGCATGCCAATAGTAACTCCTATAAGTTATTAGTTTGTTTATTGTTTTGTTAATTATGTGGGAGTTACACTTTTTAATATGAGAAGTAAAGTGTGGCAGCCACATAATGATGGTTATGAGAGAATAATAAACTCACCATTAGAGGCTGAGTTAAGGAGGGATTAGTGAGTCATTTAGTGACATGATTAGGCTAATTATTGTGGGGGTTATGATCTCTTTTGGAAGCACAAAAGTTGGCAGCCTAATACTCTATTTGTACACTCCATTTTCATGTCGAATAGTAACTTGGATGTTGAATTTGGATTAAATCCATTTGTGAGGGAATTGTCTCTCTTTGGTTCTTGGTTGAGCCATCTTGTTCTTATCAAGAATCCACGATTCTTGTGGCGAACCTCACTTGGCTTATCAAACTCTCTAGTTTGTGGCGCCATCGCCATCTCTAATCTTCACCATTTTCATATTTTCTTCCTTTTATGTTACAACTCAATTTGTAATTGTTAAAATTCAACCAAAAAGATCATCAAAGGCAACCTCACCATTTGGTTGTCATCAAGTGGTATCAAAGCTTAGGCTTTGGTTGAATTTTGAGTTCTGTTCTTCTTCTAACTTTCTCCTTTTCTTCTTTTTGCTATGTTGCGATTTGGAAATTTCGACTATGTGCAAGAACATAGGAAAGAGGTTGAAGAGTGGATCCGGCAAATGCATGAGAGGCGTGACAAGAGGATGAGAGAGAACGAACAAAAGAGGTTGAGAAAAGAGGAAAGAATGAAGAGACAAATGGAAAGTTTTGAAGACCATGTGAAGAAGTTGGTGGAAGACTCCAACAAGAAAGAGAATGAGAAGAAAGTGAGAGAGAAATCAAAACAAGAGAATGAGGCAAAAGCAAAAGAGAGTGAAAAGAAAAGTGATGATCAAAAGGAAAAAGAAAAAGAGAGTGAAAAGAAGAGTGATGATCAAAAGGAAAAAGAAAACGAGAGTGAAAAGAAGAGTGATAATCAAGAGGAAAAAGAAAAAGAGAGTGAAAATAAGAATGATGAGCAAGAGAAAAATAGTGAGCAAAAAGAGAGTTCTTTGGCAACAAAAAGTGAGGAGAAGAGGGCTTTGATTTCAAGACAGCCCCATTGCATAATTTGTTGCAAGGACTTTTGTTTAATTTCCAATGCTTCTAATGATCTCTCTTTGCCTAGCGGTGTTGTAACTCTTTTGCAAAAATTTGGAGATTTCATCCCGAAGGAAGTACCCCATGGTTGGCAAACTTTCATGGATTCCAAAAGGCTCTATAAAGAACCTACTCATGTTTTACCTCCCATTGAAATATATTATGAACTTAAGTTTGATACAACCGATGTAATGGAAGAGTTCATCCCAAGGGAGGTACTCCATGGCTTGGGAACTTGCATGGTCACCCAAAAGTATGGATATCTTAACACAAGATTCGATAACATGCTTGGGATTGAAGTCATAAATTCGAGGACGAATTTTCTTAAAGAAGGAGGGTATGATATGAGCCATGGGGGGGGGCAAGTCCAATTTCCAACAAGAATGATATGAGCCCAGTGAAGACGATGGATCAAGAATCAAATCAAGGACTTGGTGGGCCCATGAAAAAAGTTAGACACAAGAAAGCCCAACAAGCTCTTAATTACATGGGGGGCTATTTTGATAGAAGCAAGCCCAAGAACGAGACCAAATGGAATGGAGCCCCAATTGATGACCTATCTCATTCAACTAGAAGACCCATGATCATTTTCAAATGGGGCGTGCTCTAGTTATGAGTCCACTTAGTTGTTTTATTTTAATTCAATAAGTGTAATGGGTTATGTGTGTGTGTCCAAATTGGCTAAGTGTTGCAAATGGGTCAAGCCCACTTAAGTCCATGTTGTACACGAATTTGGGAGCTTAGTAGGGGAACCTTTGGTTTGCATGCCAATAGTAACTCCTATAAGTTATTAGTTTGTTTATTGTTTTGTTAATTATGTGGGAGTTACACTTTTTAATATGAGAAGTAAAGTGTGGCAGCCACATAATGATGGTTATGAGAGAATAATAAACTCACCATTAGAGGCTGAGTTAAGGAGGGATTAGTGAGTCATTTAGTGACATGATTAGGCTAATTATTGTGGGGGTTATGATCTCTTTTGGAAGCACAAAAGTTGGCAGCCTAATACTCTATTTGTACACTCCATTTTCATGTCGAATAGTAACTTGGATGTTGAATTTGGATTAAATCCATTTGTGAGGGAATTGTCTCTCTTTGGTTCTTGGTTGAGCCATCTTGTTCTTATCAAGAATCCACGATTCTTGTGGCGAACCTCACTTGGCTTATCAAACTCTCTAGTTTGTGGCGCCATCGCCATCTCTAATCTTCACCATTTTCATATTTTCTTCCTTTTATGTTACAACTCAATTTGTAATTGTTAAAATTCAACCAAAAAGATCATCAAAGGCAACCTCACCATTTGGTTGTCATCAAGTGGTATCAAAGCTTAGGCTTTGGTTGAATTTTGAGTTCTGTTCTTCTTCTAACTTTCTCCTTTTCTTCTTTTTGCTATGTTGCGATTTGGAAATTTCGACTATGTGCAAGAACATAGGAAAGAGGTTGAAGAGTGGATCCGGCAAATGCATGAGAGGCGTGACAAGAGGATGAGAGAGAACGAACAAAAGAGGTTGAGAAAAGAGGAAAGAATGAAGAGACAAATGGAAAGTTTTGAAGACCATGTGAAGAAGTTGGTGGAAGACTCCAACAAGAAAGAGAATGAGAAGAAAGTGAGAGAGAAATCAAAACAAGAGAATGAGGCAAAAGCAAAAGAGAGTGAAAAGAAAAGTGATGATCAAAAGGAAAAAGAAAAAGAGAGTGAAAAGAAGAGTGATGATCAAAAGGAAAAAGAAAACGAGAGTGAAAAGAAGAGTGATAATCAAGAGGAAAAAGAAAAAGAGAGTGAAAATAAGAATGATGAGCAAGAGAAAAATAGTGAGCAAAAAGAGAGTTCTTTGGCAACAAAAAGTGAGGAGAAGAGGGCTTTGATTTCAAGACAGCCCCATTGCATAATTTGTTGCAAGGACTTTTGTTTAATTTCCAATGCTTCTAATGATCTCTCTTTGCCTAGCGGTGTTGTAACTCTTTTGCAAAAATTTGGAGATTTCATCCCGAAGGAAGTACCCCATGGTTGGCAAACTTTCATGGATTCCAAAAGGCTCTATAAAGAACCTACTCATGTTTTACCTCCCATTGAAATATATTATGAACTTAAGTTTGATACAACCGATGTAATGGAAGAGTTCATCCCAAGGGAGGTACTCCATGGCTTGGGAACTTGCATGGTCACCCAAAAGTATGGATATCTTAACACAAGATTCGATAACATGCTTGGGATTGAAGTCATAAATTCGAGGACGAATTTTCTTAAAGAAGGAGGGTATGATATGAGCCATGGGGGGGGGGGGCAAGTCCAATTTCCAACAAGAATGATATGAGCCCAGTGAAGACGATGGATCAAGAATCAAATCAAGGACTTGGTGGGCCCATGAAAAAAGTTAGACACAAGAAAGCCCAACAAGCTCTTAATTACATGGGGGCTATTTTGATAGAAGCAAGCCCAAGAACGAGACCAAATGGAATGGAGCCCCAATTGATGACCTATCTCATTCAACTAGAAGACCCATGATCATTTTCAAATGGGGCGTGCTCTAGTTATGAGTCCACTTAGTTGTTTTATTTTAATTCAATAAGTGTAATGGGTTATGTGTGTGTGTCCAAATTGGCTAAGTGTTGCAAATGGGTCAAGCCCACTTAAGTCCATGTTGTACACGAATTTGGGAGCTTAGTAGGGGGAACCTTTGGTTTGCATGCCAATAGTAACTCCTATAAGTTATTAGTTTGTTTATTGTTTTGTTAATTATGTGGGAGTTACACTTTTTAATATGAGAAGTAAAGTGTGGCAGCCACATAATGATGGTTATGAGAGAATAATAAACTCACCATTAGAGGCTGAGTTAAGGAGGGATTAGTGAGTCATTTAGTGACATGATTAGGCTAATTATTGTGGGGGTTATGATCTCTTTTGGAAGCACAAAAGTTGGCAGCCTAATACTCTATTTGTACACTCCATTTTCATGTCGAATAGTAACTTGGATGTTGAATTTGGATTAAATCCATTTGTGAGGGAATTGTCTCTCTTTGGTTCTTGGTTGAGCCATCTTGTTCTTATCAAGAATCCACGATTCTTGTGGCGAACCTCACTTGGCTTATCAAACTCTCTAGTTTGTGGCGCCATCGCCATCTCTAATCTTCACCATTTTCATATTTTCTTCCTTTTATGTTACAACTCAATTTGTAATTGTTAAAATTCAACCAAAAAGATCATCAAAGGCAACCTCACCATTTGGTTGTCATCAAGTGGTATCAAAGCTTAGGCTTTGGTTGAATTTTGAGTTCTGTTCTTCTTCTAACTTTCTCCTTTTCTTCTTTTTGCTATGTTGCGATTTGGAAATTTCGACTATGTGCAAGAACATAGGAAAGAGGTTGAAGAGTGGATCCGGCAAATGCATGAGAGGCGTGACAAGAGGATGAGAGAGAACGAACAAAAGAGGTTGAGAAAAGAGGAAAGAATGAAGAGACAAATGGAAAGTTTTGAAGACCATGTGAAGAAGTTGGTGGAAGACTCCAACAAGAAAGAGAATGAGAAGAAAGTGAGAGAGAAATCAAAACAAGAGAATGAGGCAAAAGCAAAAGAGAGTGAAAAGAAAAGTGATGATCAAAAGGAAAAAGAAAAAGAGAGTGAAAAGAAGAGTGATGATCAAAAGGAAAAAGAAAACGAGAGTGAAAAGAAGAGTGATAATCAAGAGGAAAAAGAAAAAGAGAGTGAAAATAAGAATGATGAGCAAGAGAAAAATAGTGAGCAAAAAGAGAGTTCTTTGGCAACAAAAAGTGAGGAGAAGAGGGCTTTGATTTCAAGACAGCCCCATTGCATAATTTGTTGCAAGGACTTTTGTTTAATTTCCAATGCTTCTAATGATCTCTCTTTGCCTAAGCGGTGTTGTAACTCTTTTGCAAAAATTTGGAGATTTCATCCCGAAGGAAGTACCCCATGGTTGGCAAACTTTCATGGATTCCAAAAGGCTCTATAAAGAACCTACTCATGTTTTACCTCCCATTGAAATATATTATGAACTTAAGTTTGATACAACCGATGTAATGGAAGAGTTCATCCCAAGGGAGGTACTCCATGGCTTGGGAACTTGCATGGTCACCCAAAAGTATGGATATCTTAACACAAGATTCGATAACATGCTTGGGATTGAAGTCATAAATTCGAGGACGAATTTTCTTAAAGAAGGAGGGTATGATATGAGCCATGGGGGGGGGGGGGGGGGGGGGCAAGTCCAATTTCCAACAAGAATGATATGAGCCCAGTGAAGACGATGGATCAAGAATCAAATCAAGGACTTGGTGGGCCCATGAAAAAAGTTAGACACAAGAAAGCCCAACAAGCTCTTAATTACATGGGGGGCTATTTTGATAGAAGCAAGCCCAAGAACGAGACCAAATGGAATGGAGCCCCAATTGATGACCTATCTCATTCAACTAGAAGACCCATGATCATTTTCAAATGGGGCGTTGATGCAAACCAAGGATGATGTCCAATTTGAGGCCAAATTAATATTTTTGATGAAAATTTTATTTTCATTGTGGTGAACCCGTATGCTTGAATTGGTCATATCTTGAGCTACGAATCTCCGATTGATACATTCTTTGGTGCGTTGGAAATCTTAGGGAATTATCTACAAATCATATCTCAGGCCTCTTGACCAAATTCGGCTTCTATCATGGTGAAAAAGGGGCTGAAAGTTTAATACGAATTCTTGGACCTTAAATGAGTTATATGTTAATTGGGCTACACCAAGCTTGATGAATGAGCAAGGCCCATTATGAATGGTGGCTGGCACGTTTTTGGAACTTACAAAGGAGAGCAACCTTTGGCTTGCATGCCTAGGTAACTCCTTTAGAAGTTATGGAACCACTTTTATTATTTTCTTAAGTAGGATAGTTATATTCTTTTAATAACCACTTAGTGGAGAGTTATGTCTAGTTATTAGGAGTTTATGTCATCTTATGATGACCTTTGGTTTTTACTTCCCTATGCTATATGTACACACCTATTACATGATGAATGATAACTTTGAGTTCATTTTGGATTGATTCCAATTGTGAGAGTGTTTTCTCTCTTGGGTTCTTCATTGAGCCAACCCTTGTTCTTATCAAGAATCCAAGATTCTTGTGGCGAACCTCACATTGGCTTATCAAATCCCCTTGGATTTGTGGCGCCTACCTCCCATTTCTCATCTTATCCAATTTTGTATTTCATCTTCTTCTATAATTTTGCTTGGTCACTCAAGGATAGATCCGAAAATATATATGTTCCATGTTAGGATCATATCACCCAAGTACCAAGTGCCTTTTTTCTATAGGCACCACATCACATAACACCTCATCCTCATATCTCCCAATCCGGAATGGCACTCGTACTTGTTTGTTCACCATCATGTCACCGAAATCACTAAACTCCGGGATGCTCCAAATGACATACGGTTATGGATGCTCTAGAAGAGGAAGTCCCAACTTTTTCACCATGGTGGTACTAGCTAGGTTGATGTAACACTTTCTATCAATGACCAAGCTACATATCTTGTCCTTCACATAGCATCTAGAATAGAAAAAGATCCTCCATTTTCTTGGCATCATTTTTCTTCATTAGTGACTCCATGAAGAACCCACTAAGAAAAATTCAAACTTCCGAAAAAAATTGAAAAAACAAAATCATAAGTCACTCTAGGAAGGATGGCTCTAGATACCAAATGATATGATCCTAACAAGGAACATATATATTTTCGGATCTACCTTGAGTGACCAATCAAAATTATAGAAGAAGGTGAAATACAAAATTGGATAAGATGAGAAATGGGAGGTAGGCGCCACAAATCCAAGGGGATTTGATAAGCCAATGTGAGGTTCGCCACAAGAATCTTGGATTCTTGATAAGAACAAGGGTTTGCTCAATGAAGAACCCAAGAGAGAAAACACTCTCACAATTGGAATCAATCCAAAATGAACTCAAAGTTATCATTCATCATGTAATAGGTGTGTACATATAGCATAGGGAAATAAAAACCAAAGGTCATCATAAGATGACATAACCTCCTAATAACTAGACATAACTCTCCACTAAGTGGTTATTAAAAGAACATAACTATCCTACTTAAGAAAATAATAAAAATGGTTCCATAACTTCTAAAGGAGTTACCTAGGCTTGCAAGCCAAAGGTTGCTCTCCTTTATAAGTTCCAAAAACGTGCCAGCCACCATTCATAATGGGCCTTGCTCATTCATTGATGACAACCAAATGGGGAGGTTGCCTTTTGATGATCTTAGGTTGAATTAATCATTCATTTTAAACCAACCAGAATTGTGTTCATAACTTAGAAAGAAAGAAACAAGCAAATGGGTGAAGATTAGGGGTGGAATGGCGCCACAAATCCAAGGGGATTTGATAAGCCTAGTGAAGATCGCCACAAGAATCTTGGATTCTTGATAAGATCAGGGGTGGCTCAATCCACAACCAAAGAGAGACAAAACCCTCACAATTGGAATCAATCCAAATTCAACATCCAAGTTTTTTTTTATTCATGTTCTAGATGCATACATATAGGAAAATGGGGTGCATAGAATATGCTTACAAAATTGTCATCTTAATGTGACTAATTCCCCATAAAACAATAATTAATCCACTAAGTGACTAATTAAAACAACTAATGAAAACTAAGTGGATAATAAAAGTGGTTCATGACTAAAAAGGAGTTTCCTAGGCATGCAAGCCAAAGGTTGCCCTCCCAATTAACATGTGCACCATCCACACAAGCATAATTAACATGTGCACCGCCCACACAAGCATAATTAACATGTGCACCGTCCACACAAGCATAATTAACATGTGCACCTTCCACACAAGATAATTAACATGTGCACCGTCCACACAAGCATAATTAACATGTGCACCGTCCAAAATTTATTACCCTTTTATTGAATTAAAATAAACTAGAAAATACTAATTTAGAGAAGTGGGCTTCCAAGCCATCATGGGTCTTCTAGTTGAATGAGATAGGTCATCAATTTGGGCTCCATTCCATTTGGTCTCATCCTTGGGCTTGCTTCTATCAAAATAGCCACCATGTAATTAAGAGCTTGTTGGGATTTCTTGTGTCTAACTCTTGTCATGGGCCCACCAAGTCCTTGATTTGATTCTTGATCCATGGTCTTCATTGGGCTCATATCATTCTTGTTGGAAAGTTGAGTTACCCCCCCCACGGCTCATATCATACCCTCCTTCTTTAAGAAAATTCGTCCTCGAATTTATGACTTCAATCCCAAGCATGTTATCAAATCTTGTGTTTAGATATCCATACTTTTGGGTAACCATCCAAGTTCCCAAGACATGGGGTACCTCCCTTGGGATGAACTCTTCAATTACATCGGTTGTATCAAACTTAAGTTCAAAATATATTTCAATAGGAGGTAAAGCATGAGTAGGTGCTTTATTGAGCCTTTTGGAAACCATGCAAGTTTCCAAACCATGGGGTACTTCCTTTGGGATGAAATCTACAAATTCCTGTAAAAGAGTTTTAACACGACTAGGCAAAGAGAGATCATTAGAAGCATTGGCAATTAAACAAAAGTCCTTGCAATAAATAGGCATTGGGGCTGTCTTGAAATCAAAGCCCTCTTTTCCTCACTTTTTGTTGCCAAAGAACTCTCTTTTTGCTCACTTTTTTTCTCACTTTTTTTTCTTGCTCATCACCCTTCTTTGCACTCTCTTTTTCTTTTTCCTCTTGATCATCACTCTTCTTTTCACTCTCTTTTTCTTTTTCCTCATTCTCTTGTTTTCCTTTCTCTCCTTCTTTCTTCCCACTCATTTAAGGTCCAAGAATTCGTATTAAGCTTGTAGCTCTTTTTAACCATGATAGAAGCCGAATTTGGTCAAGAGGCCTGAGATATGATTTGTAGATAATTCTCTAAGATTTCCAACACACCAAAGAATGCATCAATCGGAGATTCGTAGCTCAAGATCTGACCAAATCAAACATACGGGTTCACCACAATGAAAATAAAATTTTCATCAAAAATATTAATTTGGCCTCAAATTGGACATCATCCTTGGTTTGCATCAAAAGGAGTTACCTAGGCATGCAAGCCAAAGGTTGCTCTCCTTTTTAAGTTCCAAAAACGTGCCAGCCACCATTCATAATGGGCCTTGCTCATTCATCAAGCTTAGTGTAGCCCAATTAAACATATAACTCATTTATGGTCCAAGAATTCGTATTAAACATGCAGCCCTTTTTCACCAAGATAGATGCCGAATTTGGTCAAGAGGCCTGAGATATGATTTGTAGATAATTCCCTAAGCTTTCCAACGCACTAAAGAATGTATCAATCGGAGATTCGTAGCTCAATATCTGACCAAATTAATCATACAGGTTCACCACAATGAAAATAAAATTTTCATCAAAAATATTAATTTGGCCTCAAATTGGACATCATCCTTGGTTTGCGTCAGCTTTGGTTGAATTTTCTGAGTTTTGTTCTTCTTCTTCTACCTTTCTTTTCTTTTCTTCTTTTAAACCCAAAAACTATCCAAAAATAAATTACACTTTGATTCTATTTGTGAAGGGAAAATTTCGTGGTTGTTGTTCTTGCTCAAAAAAAAGGTTTGAAAGTGTGATCCTCTTCTTCAAAGTTTGAAAAAAAAAAGAATGCACAAATTATAACAAAAAAAAGTGTGCATGAAATCTTGAAAAAAAAAAGGAAGAGAAAAGTCTATTTGAGCAATTTGTGTTCTTGAAAAAAAAAAAAGAAAAATATTTCCCTCCTTCCTTGTTCTTATTTCCAAAGCTTTGCTTTTCTAGCCTTTCCTTTTGTTTCCTTTGTTTTGATAAGTTTTGTGATTTTTGTTACTTGATTTTTGGATTTTTGTGTGGATTGTGTTTGACTCTTCTAAGGCCTAAAAGAGAACAATTGAGTGGAAAAAGGCAAGAGTGTCCAAAATACATTTTTGTGTGGAAAAAGCCAAAAGAGTAAAAAAAAAAATCCATTGTGTGAACTAGTGAGGGAGTGTAGTGAGGAAATACAAAATCTTCTGCTCAAATCATGGCCAAAAATGAGGAAAGTCCACCATTATCTCCAAGGTCAGCCACTCTTTGATATGAGCCCAATTTGGAGTATGGTTCAAGAAGCTAGCCAAGTACTTGGTGGGCCAATGACAAATGTTATAACCAAGAAAGGCCAACAAGTGTTAAGTCAAACTATGGTTCTCATCATGGAAGCAAGCCCAAATGCAGGATTGGGTGGAATGAAGCCCAAATTATTAACTTACATTATCCAACTAAAGGATCCATGACAAGAGGGGCGTGCGCCATGAAGAAGAGTCAAATTTTAGTTGTTTATTTTAATTCAATAAGTGTAATGGTTGGTGTGTTTAGGCCCAATTCATTAGTGATATTTTTGGGTCAATTCCACTACTTACCATGATGTACACAAGTTTATTAGAGAATCTTAGGGAGGGAATTTTTGGCTTACATGTCAAAAGAAGCTCCTCATTAGTGTGCATAAGATTGTATTGATTATGGGAGGGTTACACTTTTAATGTGAGAAACAAGTGTAACCACCACATAATTAGGGGGATAAAAAGTCAAGATGAGGGATTTTAGGCCAATTAACGCATGATTATGGTGGCTGAGTTAAGTGGGGATTATTGGGTGTTTTAATGCCCTGATTGTAGGCCAATTAACGCATGATTTTAGGCCACTTCTCTATATGTAAGACGCCCCTAAACACATGAATGACAACTTGGATGTTGAATTTGGATTGAAATCCATTTGTGAGACTTTGTTCTCTTTGGTTCTTGGTTGAGCCAACTATTGTTCTTATCAAGAATCAAAGATTCTTGTGGAGAACTTCATAGGCTTATCAAACAACCTTGTTTGTGGCACCTCCACCATTTCTTTCTCCTCCATTTTGTTTCTTTCTTCTTATTATTTTGGTTCCAAAAAATTGGTTTCACATTAACTTGCTTAAAACTCAACCAAAAAAGATCATCAAAGGCAACCTTCCATTTGGTTATCATCAAGTGGTATCAAAGCCTAGGCTTTGGTTGAATTTTCTGAGTTTTGTTCTTCTTCTTCTACCTTTCTTCTTTTCTTCTTTAAACCCAAAAACACAAAAAAAAAAAATTACACTTTGATTCTATTTGTGAAGGGAAATTTTGTGGTTGTTGTTCTTGCTCAAAAACAAGTTTTCAAGTGTTATTCTCTTCTTCAAAGTTTGAAAAAAAAATGCAGAAATTATATTAAAAATAATTGTGCATTAAATCTTGAAAAAAAAAAGGAAGAGAAAAGTCTATTTGAGCAATTTGTGTTCTTGAAACAAAAAAGAAAAATATTTCCCTTCTTCCTTGTTCTTATTTCCAAAGCTTTGCCTTTCTAGCCTTTCCTTTTGTTTCCTTTGTTTTAATAAGTTTTGTGATTTTTGTTACTTGAATTTTTTTGGATTTTTGTGTGGTTTTTGTGTTTGACTCTTCTAAGAACTAAAGGAGAACATTTGAGAGGAAAAAGGCAAGAGTGTCCAAAATACATTTTTTGTGTGGAAAAAGCCAAAAAAGTGAAAAAAAATCCATTGTGTGAACTAGTGAGGGAGTGTAGTGAGGAAACACATAAACTCTTCTACTCAAATCATGGCCAACAATGAGGATAGTCCACCATTATCTCCAAGGTCAGCCACTCTTCAAGCTAGGATGGACCATCAAGTCCAAGCACTTCAAAGACAAATGGAGCAAATGCAAGCCAATTATGATAGACAACTTGCTAACCTACACCGTGACAATTCAAGTGACTATGATAGTGAAAGAGGAAGACCTAGAGGAGGACGACATAGAGGAGGAGGACATAGGGGAGAGAGACGTGATAGAAGACTTGAAGGGGTCAAAATCAAAGTTCCTCCCTTTATTGGGAAGAATGATCCGGAGGCTTACTTGGAGTGGGAGCTACAAATAGAACAAGTCTTTGATTGTAATTCATACAATGAAAGCAAGAAGGTGAAAGTAGCCTCCCTTGAGTTCAAGGAATATGCCCTTGTGTGGTGGGACCAATTACAAAACGAAAGGAAAAGACATGGAGGAGAGCCCATAGACGCTTGGGAGGAGATGAAATTTGTCATGAGGAAGAGATATGTCCCAAATCATTATCAAAGGGACATTCACAACAAGTTACAAAGGCTTACCCAAGGGACCAAAAGCGTTGATGAATATTTCAAGGAGATGGAATTGGACTTACTTAGGTCAAATTTTAAAGAAGATAGGGAAGCTACCATGGCAAGGTTCTTACATGGCTTGAATCAAGATATTCAAGACATAGTGGAGTTACAAAATTATGTGGAGCTTGAAGATTTGGTTCAACAAGCGATTAAGGTGGAGCAACAAATTAAGAGGAGGAAGTCTAAATATTCTTCTTCATCATCTTCCAAATTTCCATCCTCAAATTGGAAGGAAGATTCAAAGAAGGAGGGTGCACCATTTTCTAAAGAGGCCGTGAGCACCCCTCAAGGAAAGAAGCCAATGGAAACAAGTTCTAGGAGCCGTGATGTGAAGTGTTTCAAATGCTTAGTCCATGGGCATATTGCATCCCAATGCCCTACAAAGAGGACAATGGTGGCAAGAAATGGTGAAGTGGTCTCACAAAGCGAAGCTTCAAGTGAGGAGGAGAGTGAAAAAGGAGAAGAAATTCCGGAGGGAGACTTATTCATGGTAAGAAGGCTTTTGGGAAGTCAATTGAAGGATCATGAAGCAAGCAAAAGGGAGAATATCTTTCATTCTAGATGTCTAATTCAAGGAAAGGTATGTTCTCTAATCATTGATGGTGGGAGTTGTGCCAATGCTGTAAGCACTAGATTGGTGTCCAAATTGAATCTTGTTACTAAGGCACATCCAAGGCCATATAGGCTTCAATGGCTAAGTGAGGTTGGGGAAACGGTTGTGAACAAACAAGTAGAGGTTCCATTCTCAATTGGAAAGTATGAAGATTGTGTACTTTGTGATGTGGTGCCTATGGAGCCAGGCCATATGTTGTTGGGAAGGCCTTGGCAATATGGCAAAAAGGCCATCCATGATGGGTTCTCAAATAAGTTCACCTTCATGCATCAAGACCGAAAGGTCATTCTTTCTCCTTTATCTCCAAAGCAAGTTAGTGAGGATCAAATAAGAATGAGAGAAAAAAAGAGAGCAAGAGATAAAAGAAAAGGAGAGTGAGAAAAAGAAAGAAAAAGAGAGTGAGAAAAGGATTGAAAAAAGAGTGATCAAGAGAAAAATAATGAGGAAAATATTGTGAAAATTAGTGAAAAGAAAGAGAGTTCTTTGGCAACAAAAAGTGAAGAGAAGGAGGCTTTGATTTCAAGGCAACCCCAATTCATTTTTATTGCAACAATTTTTATTTAATTGCTAATGCTTCTAACGATCTTTCTTTGTCTAGTGGTGTTGTAACTATTTTGCAGAAATTTGGTAATTTCATTCCAAAGGAAGCACCCTATGGCAATGTCATTGTGAAGAACACTCTGGATGCACCCAAAATGACTAATTTTGGTGATGACGACTTCAATTCGAGGTCGAATTCATTCAAAGAATGAGGGGATGATATGAGCCCAATTTGGAGTATGGTTCAAGAAGCTATCCAAGGACTTGGTGGGCCAATGACAAATGTTACAACCAAGAAAACACAACAAGTGTTAAGTCAAACTATGGTTCTCATCATGGAAGCAAGCCCAAATTCAAGATTGGGTGGAATGAAGCCCAAATTATTAACTTACATTATCCAACTAAAGGATCCATGACAAGAGGGGCGTGCACCATGAAGAAGAGTCCATTTTTCTTTTATTTTCAATAAGTGTAATGGTTGGTGTGTTTAGGCCCAATTCATTAGCGACTTTTGGGTCAAGTCCACTATTTACCATGATGTACACAAGTTTATTAGAGAATCTTAGGGAGGGAATCTTTGGCTTACATGCCAAAAGAAACTCCTCATTAGTGTGCATAAAATTGTATTGATTATGGGAGGGTTACACTTTTAGGCCAATTAACGCATGATTATGGTGGCTGAGTTAAGTGGGGATTATTGGGTGTTTTAATGCCCTGATTTTAGGCCAATTAACGCATGATTTTAGGCCACTTCTCTATATGTAAGACGCCCCTAAACACATGAATGACAACTTTGATGTTATTTTGGATCAAATCCATTTTGTGAGAATATTGTTCTCCTAGGTTCTTGGTTGAACCAAACTATTGTTCTTAACAAGAATCCAAGATTCTTGTGGCGAACTTCATAGGCTTATCAAACAACCTTGTTTGTGGCTCCTTCACCATTTCTTTCTCATCCATTTTTTTGTTTTTTTCTTCACCTAATTTTGTTACAAAGTGTACATGAAAATTCACTTGCTTAAAATTCAACCAAAAACGATCATCAAAGGCAACCTCACCATTTGGTTGTCATCACCCACTTACAAGGATCCCATGGGTAACCCATGACCCATTTGCAAGGATCCCATGGTTAACCCATGACCCCCTTGCTAGGCTCCCACGGTTAAGCCATGACCCCCTATGCAAGGATCCCATGGTCAACCCATGAAACCCTTTGCAAGGATCCCAGGGTTAACCTATGACACACTTGCAAGGATCCCTTGCTTAACCCATGACCCCTTTGCAATGATCCCATGGTTAACCCATGCCCCACTTCAAGGATCTCATGGTAAACCCATGACCCCCTTGCAAGGATCCCCTAGGAAGGATCTCAGAGTTAACCCATTATTCCCTCTCAAAGATCCCATTGTTAACCCATGAACCACTTGCAAGGGCCCATGGTTAACCCATGACCCCCATGCAAGGATCCCATGGTTATCCCATAACCCACTTGCAAGGATCCCTTGGTTAACCCATGACCCACTTTCCATGAACCCATGGTTAACCTATGACACCCTTGCAAGGATCCCCATTTAAAGGATCCAATGGTTAACCCTTGACCCACTTTCCATGATCCCAAGTTAACCCATGATCCCCTTGCGAGGATCCCATGATTAACCCATGACCCCCTTGCAAGGATCCCATTGTTAGCCTAAGATCCCCTAGCGTGGATCCCATGGTTAGGCCATGATCCCCTTGCAAGGATCCCATGGTTAACCCAGGACCCCCTTCCAAGTATCTCATGGTTAACCCATGACCCCTTTGCAAGGATCCCAGGGTTATCCTATGATACCCTTGCAATGATCCCTTGCTTCACCCATGATCCCCTTGCCATGATCCCATGGTTAACCCATGACCACTTCAAGGATTCCATGGTTAAGCAATGACCCCCTTGCAAGGATCCCTTAGTTAACCCATGACCCACTTGCCATGATCCCATCGTTAACCCATGATCCCCTTGCAAGGATCCTATTGTTAACCCATAACCCCCTTGTAATGATCCCCTTAGAAAAGATCCTATGGTTAATCCATGATCCCCTAGCCATGATCCCATGGTTAACTCATGACCCCCTTGCAAGGATGCCATTGTTAACCAATGATTCCCTAGCAAGGATCCCATTGTTAGGCCGTGACCCCCTTGCAAGTATCCCATGGTTAACCCATGACCCACTTGCAAGGATCCCCTAGAATGGATCTCATAGTTTACCTTTGACCCTCTTCCATGGATCTCGTGGTAAACCCATGATCAATTGATATGAGCCAAGGGGGGCAAGTCAATTTTTCAACAAGAATGATTTGAGCCCAATGAAGACCATGGATCAAGAAGCACTACAAGGACATGGTGGGCCTAAGACAAGAGCTAAAGTCAAGAAAGCCCAAGACGTTATAAACCAAATAGCATCAACCTTGAAGACCCATGATGGACTTGGATGTCCACCTCTTAAAAATGCATTTTCTAGTTTATTTCTTTTAAATAAAGTGTAATAAGCTTGGTTTCATGAAGAATTTCGAATTTTAGGCTTAGTTGGAGGTATCTTTTGGTTTGCATACCAAAATTAAATCCTTTAAGTTTTTAGGCTTTTTAATGTTTTGTTTTATTAGGGGGGGTTACTCTTTAATTTGAATAAAGAAGGGATTTATGTGTAACAGCCACATAATGGTGGAAAGAGAAAATTAACTCACCATTTAGTGGCATGATTTAAGCTTAGTTAGTGAGGGGATTATGGAATCTTGAAAAGACAAGGTGTGAGCCAAAATGATATGAGCCCAATTTGGAGTATGGTTCAAGAAGCTAGCCAAGGACTTGGTGGGCCAATGACAAATGTTACAACCAAGAAAGCCCAACAAGTGTTATGTCAAACTATGGTTCTCATCATGGAAGCAAGCCCAAATGCAAGATTGGGTGGAATGAAGCCCAAATTATTAATAACTTACATTATCCAACTAAAGGACCCATGACAAGAGGGGCGTGCACCTTGAAGAAGAGTCCAATTTTAGTTGTTTATTTTATTTTCAATAAGTGTAATGGTTGGTGTGTTTAGGCCCAATTCATTAGTGTAATTTTTGGGTCAAGTCTCTACTTACCATGATCACACAAGCTTATTAGAGAATCTTTGGCATTAAATTATATTGATTATGAGAGGATTACACTTTTAATTTGAGAAACAAGTGTGATCCCACATAATCAGGGAGGGAAATCTTTTGCATTAAATTGTATTGATTATGAGAGGATTACACTTTTAATTTGAGAAACAAGTGTGATCCCACATAATCAGGGAGGGAATCTTTTGGCATTAAATTGTATTGATTATGGGAGGATTGATCTTAGGCCATTCCTCTATATGTAAGCACCCCCCCTCCCCCAACACATGAATGACAATTTTGGATGTTATTTTGGATTGAAATCCTTTTGTGAGAATTTTGTTCTCCTAGGTTCTTGGTTGAGCCATCTTGTTCTTATCAAGAATCCAAGATTCTTGTGGCGAACTTCCTTGGCTTATCAAACTCTTTGTTTGTGGCGCCATACCACCTCTGTTCTCGATCCATTTGTTTCTTTTCTTCCTTTTACGTTACAACCAATTCTGGATTGGCTTTGTAACTTGTTAAGAATTCAACCAAAAAGATCATCAAAGGCAACCTCACCATTTGGTTGTCATCACAAAGTTGGCAGCCACACTCTACATGTATCACACCCCTACCTAAACACATGAATAATAAAACTTGGATGTTGAATTTGGATTGAAATCCATTTGCGAGACTTTGTTCTCTTTGGTTCTTGGTTGAACCAAACTATTGTTCTTATCAAGAATCCAAGATTCTTGTGGCGAACTTCATAGGCTTATCAAACAACCTTGTTTATGGCGCCTCCACCATTTCTTTCTCATCCATTTTTGTTTCTTTCTTCTTCTTATTTTGGTTCCAAAATTGGTTTCACATTAACTTGTTAAAATTCAACCAAAAAAAAAGATCATCAAAGGCAACCTCACCATTTGGTTGTCATCAAGTGGTATCAAAGCTTAGCCTTTGGTTGAATTTTTTGAGGTTTTGTTTTTCTTCTTCCTATAGTGACCTTTGATTTTGTTTTTCAATTTTTCCGGAAGTTTGAATTTTTCTTAGTGGGTTCTTCATGGATTCACCAATGAAGAAAAATGATGCCAAGCAAAGGGAGGATCTTTTCTATTCTACATGCTATGTGAAGGACAAGATATGTAGCTTGCTTATTGATAGAGAAAGGGTTACATCAACCTAGCTAGTACCACCATGGTGCAAAAGTTGGGACTTCCTCTTATAGAGCATCCACAACCGTATGTCATTTGGAGCATCCCGGAGTTTAGTGATCTCGGTGACGTGATGGTGAACAAACAAGTACGAGTATCATTCCGGATTGGGAGATGTGAAGATGAGGTGTTATGCGATGTGGTGCCCATGGAAACGAGGCACTTATTACTTGGCCGTCCTTGGAGGGTTGAACGACAAGCGAGATATGATGTCAACAACAACAAGTACTCATTTGTATTTAATAATCGTAAAATTACTCTTAGACCACAGTCACCAAAACAAGTGTATGAAGATCAAATGCACTTGAAAGGAGAGAGTGAGGAAAGAAAATTGAGTGAGAAAAAAATAACGGAAGAGGGTTCGGTGAATGAGAAAGGAAAGAGGTAAAAGTTGAGAGTATATTTGAAGAGAAAGAAAAGAAAGATGAAAGTAAGGAAAAGAATGAGGAAAAAGAAAAATATGAGAACAAAAAAAAAAGTGAGGAGAAAAAAGAAAACGTGAACTTGTTTTGATGCTATTCCTAATTCTTTACCTAGTTGGGTTGATTCTCTTTTGAAGGAAATTGAGCTTGTTCCTCCAAAGGAAGCTTGCAAGACATTCAATGAAATTGAATATTTGATTCCAAAGGAAGCTTGCAAGACAACAGATGTAATTAAAGATTTAATCCCAAAGGAAGCACCCAATGTGATTGTGAGGAATACTTTAGATGGACTGCCAATATCTAATTTTGGTGATGAAGATTGTTTCAATTCGAGGTTGAATTCACTCAAAGAAGGAGGGGATGATATGAGCCAAGGGGGGGCAAGTCAACTTTTCAACAAGAATGATTTGAGCCCAATGAAGACCATGGATCAAGAAGCACTACAAGGACATGGTGGACCTAAGACAAGAACTAAAGTCAAGAAAACCCAAGAAGTTATAAACCATATAGCATCAACCTTGATGGAGTGGGGGCCAAAATGCTTACTTATCTCATCCAACTTGAAGACCCATGATGGGCTTGGACGTCCACCTCTTAAAAATGCATTTTCTAGTTTATTTCTTTTAAATAAAGTGTAATAAGCTTGGTTTCATGAAGAATTTCGAATTTTAGGCTTAGTTGGAGGTATCTTTTGGTTTGCATACCAAAATTAACTCCTTTAAGTTTTTAGCCTTTTTAATGTTTTGTTTTATTAAGGGGGGGGGGGGATTACTCTTTAATTTGAATAAAGAAGGGGTTTATGTGTAACAGCCACATAATGGTGGAAAGAGAAAATTAACTCACCATTTAGTGTCATGATTTAAGCTTAGTTAGTCAGGGGATTATGGAATCTTGAAAAGACAAGGTGTGAGCCAAAGTTGGCAGCCACACTCTATATGTATCACACCCCTAAACACATGAATAATAACTTGGATGTTGAATTCGGATTGAAATCCATTTGTGAGACTTTGTTCTCTTTGGTTCTTGGTTGAACCAAACTATTGTTCTTATCAAGAATCCAAGATTCTTGTGATCGAACTTCATAGGCTTATCAAACAACCTTGTTTGTGACGCTTGATGACAACCAAATGGATAGGTTGCCCTTTTGATGATCTTTTTGGTTGAATTTTAACAAGACAAAACCAAGTCAGATTTGCGTTGTAACATTAAAAGGAAGAAAGTATGAAAATGGGTGAGGATTAGAGATGGTATGGCTCCACAAATCAAGAGTTTTGATAAGCCAAGTGAAGTTCGCCACAAGGATCTTGGATTCTTGATAAGAACAAGGTTGGCTCAACCAAGAACAAAGTCTCACAAATGGATTTCAATCCAAATTCAACATCCAAGTTTTTTTTTCTATTCATGTTCTAGATGCATACATATAGAAAAGTGGTTCATGACTAAAAGGAGTTTCCTAGTCATGCAAGCCAAAGGTTTCCCTCCCAATTAACATGTGCACCGTCCACACAAGCATAATTAACATGTGCACCGTCCACACAAGCATAATTAACATGTGCACCGTCCACACAAGATAATTAACATGTGCACCGTCCACACAAGCATAATTAACATGTGCACCATCCAAAATTTATTACACTTTTATTGAATTAAAATAAACTAGAAAATACTACTTTAAGAAGTGGGCTTCCAAGCCATCATGGGTCTTCTAGTTGAATGATATAGGTCATCAATTTGGGCTCCATTCCATTTGCTCTCATTCTTGGGCTTGCTTCTATCAAAATAGCCACCATGTAATTAAGAGCTTGTTGGGATTTCTTGTGTCTAACTCTTGTCATGGACCCACCAAGTCCTTGATTTGATTCTTGATCCATGGTCTTCATTGGGCTCATATCATTCTTGTTGGAAAGTTGAGTTGCCCCCCCACGGCTCATATCATACCCTCCTTCTTTAAGAAAATTCGTCCTCGAATTTATGACTTCAATCCCAAGCATGTTATCAAATCTTGTGTTTAGATATCCATACTTTTGGGTAACCATCCAAGTTCCCAAGACATGGGGTACCTCCCTTGGGATGAACTCTTCAATTACATCAGTTGTATCAAACTTAAGTTCAAAATATATTTCAATAGGAGGTAAAGCATGAGTAGGTGCTTTATTGAGCCTTTTGGAAACCATGCAAGTTTCCAAACCATGGGGTACTTCCTTTGGGATGAAATCTACAAATTCCTGTAAAAGAGTTTTAACACGACTAGGCAAAGAGAGATCATTAGAAGATTGGCAATTAAACAAAAGTCCTTGCAATAAATTAGGCATTGGGGCTGTCTTGAAATCAAAGCCCTCTTTTCCTCACTTTTTGTTGCCAAAGAACTCTCTTTTTGCTCACTTTTTTTCTCACTTTTTTTTTTCTTGCTCATCACTCTTCTTTGCACTCTCTTTTTCTTTTTCCTCTTGATCATCACTCTTCTTTTCACTCTCTTTTTCTTTTTCCTCATTCTCTTGTTTTCCTTTCTCTCCCTCTTTCTTCCCACTCTCTTTCTTGTTGGAGTCTTCCACCAACTTCTTCACATGGTCTTCAAAACTTTCTATTTGTCTTTTCATTCTTTCCTCTTTTCTCTTCCTTTTTTCACACTCTCTATTGTCCCTTTCAATTTCTCTATCGCATCTCCCATATCTCCTTCCTCCATGCCTCCTCCTTTTTATTTCTACTAGCTTGTCAAGAGTCACAGTTAACTTCTCCATGCTTCTTTGAAATCTTTCCATTTCAAGGAATAGTGTTGACATGTAATGTGAAGGGAAGAATTTTTTTTTTTGGGTTTTTGTGAGTAGAAAAGAAGAAAGGTAGAAGATGAAGAACAAAGAAGATAATGAAAAACAAAAACTCAAAAATTCAACCAAAGCCTAAGCTTTGATACCACTTGATGACAACCTAATGGATAGGTTGCCTTTTTGATGATCTTTTTGGTTGAATTTTAACAAGACAAAACCAAGTCAGATTTGTGTTGTAACATAAAAGGAAGAAAGTATGAAAATGGGTGGAGATTAGAGATGGTATGGTGCCACAAAACAAGAGTTTTGGTAAGCCAAGTGAGGTTCGCCACAAGAATCTTGGATTCTTGATAAGAACAAGGTTGGCTCAACCAAGAACCAAAGAGAACAAAGTCTCACAAATGGATTTCAATCCAAATTCAACATCCAAGTTTTTTTCTATTCAAGTTCTAGATGCATACATGGAAAAGTGGTTCATGACTAAAAAGGAGTTTCCTAGGCATGCAAGCCAAAGGTTGCCCTCCCAATTAACATGTGCACCGTCCACACAAGCATTATTAACATGTGCACCGTCCACACAAGCAAAATTAACATGTGCACCGTCCACACAAGATAATTAACATGTGCACCGTCCACACAAGCATAATTAACATGTGCACCGTCCAAAATTTATTACACTTTTATTGAGTTAAAATAGACTAGAAAATACTGCTTTAGAGAAGTGGGCTTCCAAGCCATCCTGGGTCTTCTAGTTGAATGAGATAGGTCATCAATTTGGGCTCCATTCCATTTGGTCTCATTCTTGGGCTTGCTTCTATCAAAATAGCCACCATTTAATTAAGAGCTTGTTGGGCTTTCTTGTGTCTAACTCTTGTCATGGGCCCACCAAGTCCTTGATTTGATTCTTGATCCATGGTCTTCATTGGGCTCATATCATTCTTGTTGGAAAGTTGAGTTGCCCCCCCACGGCTCATATCACACCTCCACCATTTCTTTCTCATCCATTTTTGTTTCTTTCTTCTTCTTATTTTGGTTCTAAAAATTGGTTTCACATTAACTTCTTAAAATTCAAAAAAAAAAAAAAAAGATCATCAAAGGCAACCTCACCATTTGGTTGTCATCACCAATTTTCAAGGATCCCATGGTTAACCTATGACCCCCTTGCAAGGATCGCATGGTTAACCCATGACACCCTTGCAAGGTCCCCTTAGAAAGGATCCCATGGTTAACCCATGACCCACTTCCCATGATCCTATGGTTAACCCATGATCCACTTGCAAGGATCCCATGGTTAACCCATGACCCACTTGCCAAATTCTCTTGGTTAACCCATGACCCACTTACAAGTATTCCTTGGTTCACCCATGACCCACTGGCCATGATCCCATGGTTAACCCATGACCCCCTTGCAAGGATCCCCATAGAAAGGATCCTATGGTTTGCCCGTAACCAACTTACAAGGATCCCATAGTTAACACATGACCCATTTGCAAGGATCCCATGGTTAACTCATTACCAACTTACCATGATCCCATGGATAACCCATGACCCCCTTGCAAGGATCCCCTGGTTAACCCATGACCCCCTTGCAAGGATCCCATGGTTAACCGATGACCCCCTTGCAGGGATCCGAGGGTTTTCCCATGACCCCCTTACAGTGATCCCGTGGTTAACCCATGACCCACATGCCTAAATCCCATGGTTAACTCATGAACCACTTGCAAGGATCCCTTGGTCAACCCATGACCCACTTGCCATGATCCCATGGTTAACCCAAGATCCCCTTTCAAGGATCCCCATACAAAGGATCCCATGGTTAACCCATGACCCACTTGCAAGGATCCCATGGTTAACCCATGACCTATGTGGAAGTATCTCATGATTAACCCATGACCCCCTTGCAAGGATCCCATGGTTAACCCATGACCTCCTTTCAAGGATCCCATGGTTAACCCATGACCCTTTTAAGGATCCTAGGGTTAACCTATGACACCCTTGCAAGGATCCCATGCTTAACCCATGATCCCCTTGACATGATCCCATGGTTAACCCAAGACCCACTTCAAGGATCCCATGGTAAACCCATGACCACCTTGCAAGGATCCCCTAGGAAGGATCTCGTAGTAAACCCATGATCCCATTGCAAGGATCCTATGGTTAACCCATGAACCACTAGCAAGGATCACATGGTTAACCCATGACCCATATGCAAGGATCCCATGGATAACCGATGACCCACATGCCATGATCCCATGGTTAACCTATGACCCACTTCCAGGATCCCATGGTAAACCCATGACCCCCTTGTGATATGAGCCATGGGGGGGCAAGTCCAATTTCCAACAAGAATGATATGAGCCCAATGAAAACCATGGATCAAGAATCAAATCAAGGACTTGGTGGGCCCATGACAAAAGTTAGACACAAGAAAGCCCAACAAGCTCTTAATTACATGGGGGCTATTTTGATAGAAGCAAGCCCAAGAATGAGACCAAATGGAATTGATATGAGCCAAGGGGGGGCAAGTCAACTTGTCATCAAGAATGATATGAGCCGAATAAGGAGCATGGACCAAGGAGCACTAAAAGGACTTGGTGGGTCTAAGACAAGAGCAAGAACCAAGAAAGCCCAAGAAGTTCTAAACCAAATAGTGTCAACCCTTGCGGAAACAAGCCCAAGTTCAAGTCTTGATGGAGTGGAGGACAAAATGGTTACTTATCTCATCCAACTTGAAGATCCATGATGGGCTTGGACGTCCACTTCCCATATTATCATTTTCTAGTTTATTTCTAGTAAATAAAGTGCAATAAACTTGGGTTTTATGAAGAATTTCGAATTTGGGTGCATAGTGGGGAGGAATCTTGTTGGTTTGCATACCAATAGTAACTCCTTTAAGTTTTTAGACTTTTATGTTTTGTTAATTATGTGGGAGTTACACTTTTAATTTGAGAAATAAGTGTGGCTGCTACATAATGATAGAGAGAGGGTAATAAGTCACTACTAAGTGGCTGAGTTAATTGTGAGTTTAGTAAGTCATGAATAGGCTAGTTATGTAGGGGTTATGGAATCATTGGGAAGACAAAGGGTGAAGCCAAATGTTGGCAGCCACACCCCTATATGTAACATGCCTAAACACATGAATAAACAACTTTGATGTTGAATTTGGATTAAATCCATTTGTGAGGGAATTGTCTCTCTTTGGTTCTTGGTTGAGCCATCTTGTTCTTATCAAGAATCCACGATTTTTGTGGTGAACCTCACTTGGCTTATCAAACTCTCTAGTTTGTGGCGCCATCACCATCTCTATTCTCCATCCATTTGTTTCTTTTCTTCCCTTTATTTTAATCTCAAAAATTGTTCCGCAAATTAATTGTAAAAATTCAACCAAAAAAGATCATCAAAGGCAACCTCACCATTTGGTTGTCATCGGGAATGGAGCCCCGATTGATGACCTATTTCATTCAACTAGAAGACCCGTGATCATTTTCAAATGGGGCGTGTTTCTAGTTATGAGTCCACTTAGTTGTTTTATTTTAATTCAATAAGTGTAATGGGTTATGTGTGTGTCCAAATTGGGTAAGTGTTGCAAATGGGTCAAGCCCACTTAAGTCCATGTTGTACACGAATTTGGGAGCTTAGTAGGAGGAATCTTTGGTTTGCATGCCTAGTAATTCCTATAGGTTATTAGTTTATTGTTTTGTTAATTATGTGGGAGTTACACTTTTATATATGAGAAGTAAAGTGTGGCAGCCACATTATGATGGTTATCGGAGAATAATAAACTCACCATTAGAGGCTGAGTTAAGGAGGAATTAGTGAGTCATTTAGTGACATGATTAGGCTAATTATTGTAGGGGTTATGATCTCTTTTGGAAGCCAAAAAGTTGGCAGCCTATTACTCTATTTGTACACTCCATTTTCATGTTGAATAGTAACTTGGATGTTGACTTTGGATTGAAATCCATTTGTGAGACTTTGTTCTCCTTGGTTCTTGGTTGAGCCAAACTAATGTTCTTATCAAGAATCCAAGATTCTTGTGGCGAACCTCACTTGGCTTATCAAAACTCTTGTTTGTGGCGCCATACCATCTCTAATCTTCACGCATTTTCATACTTTCTTCTTCTTATTTTGGTTCCAAATTGGTTTCACTAAGTTCTTGACTAAAATTCAACCAAAACGATCATAAAAAAGGTAACCTCACCATTTGGTTGTCATCACCTTGCAAGGATCCCCTAGGAAGGATCTCATAGTAAACACATGACCCCCTTGCAAGGATCCCATGGTTAACCCATTAACCACTTGCAAGGATCCATGGTTAACCTATGACCCCCATGCAAAGATCCCATGGTTAACCCATGACCCACATGCAAGGATACCTTAGTTAACCCATGTCCCACATGCTATGATGCCAAGGTTAACTTATGTCCCCTTGAAGGATCCCCATAGAAAGGATCCATTGGTTAACCCTTGACCCACTTGCCATGATCCCAACGGTTAACCCATGATCCCCTTGCAAGGATCCCATGGTTAACACATGACCCCCTTCCAAGGATCCCATGGTTAACCCATGACCCCTTGCAAGGACACCAGCGTTAACCTATTGTCGCAAGGATCCCATGCTTCACCCATGATCCCCTTACCACTGATCCCATGGTTAACCCATGACCCACTTCTAGATCCCATGGTTAACCAATGACCCCCCTTGCAAGGATCCCCTAGAAGGGATCTCATAGTAACCCATGGTTAACCCTTGACCCACTTGCAAGGATCCAGCTTGTTAACCCATGAACCCCTTGCAAAGATCTTATTGTTAACCCATGGCCCACATGTAAGTATCCCTTTAGAAAGGATCCCAAGGTTAACCCACGATCCCCTTGCCATGATCTCATGGTTATTTAGGCCAGTAACGCGTGATCTTAGGCCATTTCTCTATATGTAAGACGCCCTAAACACATGAATGATAACTTTGATGTTCAATTTGGTTTTACCAATTGTGAGAGTGTTTTCTCTCTTGGGTTCTTTGTTGAACCAACCCCTTTGATCTTATCAAGAGTCCAAGACCCTTGTGGCGATCCTCAACTGGCTTATCAATTTCCCCCTTGGAATTGTGGCGCCATTCTCATCCCTTACCTTCATCCATTTGCTTATTTTCTTCTTCTTCTTGAATTTTTGCTTTGTCACTCAAGGATAGATCCAAAAATTACATGCTCCTTTTTAGGATCATATCATTTGGTATCTAGAGCCATCCTTCCTAGAGTGACTTTCGATTTTGTTTTTCAATTTTTCCGGAAGTTTGAATTTTTTTCTTAGTGGGTTTTTCATGGAGTCACTAATGAAGAAAAATGATGCCAAGCAAAGGGAGAATCTTTTCTATTCTAGATGCTATGTGGAGGACAAGATATGTAGCTTGGTCATTGATAGAAGGGGATACGTTAACCTAGCTAGTACCACCATGGTGCAAAAGTTAGGACTTTCTCTTATAGAGCATCCACAACCGTATGTCATTTGGAGCATCCCGGAGTTTAGTGATCTCGGTGACGTAATGGTGAACAAACAGGTACGAGTATCATTTAGATTGGGAGATAGTGAAGGCGAGGTGTTATGTGATGTGGTGCCCATGGAAACGAGGCACTTGTTACTTGACCGTCCTTGGAGGGTTGAACAACAAGCGAGATATGATGCCGAAACCAACAACAAGTACTCATTTGTATTTAATAATCGCAAAATTACTCTTAGACCACCTTGTCACCAAAACAAGTGTGTGAAGATCAAATGCACTTGAAAGGAGAGTGAGAAAAAACAAATGAGCGAGAAAAAAATAACGGAAGAGGGTTCGGTGAATGAGGAAAGAATGAAGAAAAGAAAAATATGAAAGCAAGAAAGAAAGTGAGGAGGAAAAAGAAACGTGAATACTTGTCTTTATGCTATTCCTAATTCTTCACCCTGGGTTGTGTTGATTCTCTTTGAAGGAAATCGAGTTTGTTCTCCAAAGGGAAGCTTGCAAGACATTCAATGAAATTGAAGATTTGATTCCAAAGGAAGCTTGCAAGACAACCGATGTAATTAAGATTTAATCCCAAAGTACCCCATGTTTTGGAAACATGTATGACCCCTCCAAAGGTATGTTGTTCATTTGATTCAGAATCATAACAATCTTGAGGAATGTGTTAGGATATTGATTGTACAAGATGGAAATGTGTTATGCCTACTTGCTACATTTGATGATTTCTATCAATTTCATTCGATCCGGAGGATAAAGAAGACTCCTTAAGGCAATAAATTCGAATTCAATTTTCTTCTTCAAAAGGAAGAATGATGCAAACCAAGAATGATGTCGATTTAAAGCCAAATTAGTTTTGATGAAAATTTTTATTTCGTTTGTAATGAACCCGTATTCTTGTTTTTGGCTGTATCTTGAGCTACAAATCTCCGATTGATACGTTCTTTGATGCGTTGGAAAGCTGAGGAGATTATCTACAAAATATTTCAAGCCCGTTGACTAGATTGGCTTATATCACGGACCGAAAATATTGTTTTTAGTTTTACACGAATTTAGAAGCTTAGTTGGGAGGAATCTTTTGGTTTGCGTACCACAAGTAACTCCTTTTAAAATTATTAGTCTTTTATGTAAATTTGGGAGGGAGTCTTTGGCATTAGATTGTGAGGTGATTATGGGAGAAGTTACACTTTTAATATGAGAAGCAAGTGTAATCACCACATAATGGGGGGGGGGGATGAAAAGTCAAGATGAGTGATTTTAGGCCAGTTGGGCGTGATCTTGGAGGCCAGCTCTCTATATATGTAAGACGCCCTAAACACATGAATGATAACTTTGATGTTCAATTTGGTTTTTACCAATTGTGAGAGTGTTTTCTCTCTTGGGTTTCTTTGTTGAACCAACCCCTTTGATCTTGATCAAGAGTCCAAGTCCCTTGTGGCGATCCTCGACTTGGCTTATCAATTTCCCTTGGAATTATGGCACCATTCTCATCCCTCACCTTCATCGTTGTATTTTCTTCCCTTGAATTTTGCTTTGTCGCTCACGGATCGTCCGAAAGAGTACATGCTCCCTTTTTAGGATCATATCACTTGGTAAACCCATGTCCCATTGCGAGGATCCCATGGTTATACAAGACCCCTTCCAAGGATCCCATGGTCACCCGTGACTCCCTTGCAAGGATCCACAGTTAACCCGTCACCCGGTTCTGCGAGGATCCCATGGTTAACCCATGACCCCCAAGGATCCCATAGTTAACCCATGACCCACTTAAAGTGATCTCATCGTTAACCCATAACCCACTTGCAAGGATCCCATGGCTAACCATGACCCCCTAGTAAGAGATCCCATGGTTAACCACGATCCCATGGTAAGGATCCCGTGGTTAGGCCCACGACCCCGCATAAGAGATCCCATGGTTTACGTGACCCACTTTGAAGGATCCACTAGTATAAAAATATGCTTTTTTACATCGGAGTTTCCACCCCGATTTCTGTAAAAAACGATGTGTAAATGGAAAGCGGTAGCATTTAAAATTAAAATCAAAGTATTCCACTTCGGTTTAGAATTTAGCAGTTGTAAAAATCTCTCCACATCGATTATTTTGTAACAGATGTTTAAAGATAAAAAAAAAGTTAGAAATTTTATCTTTTAACATTGGTTTTTCGAGAACCGATGTGTAAAGTAGTTATTAACCACATCCGGTTTAGAGATGGCTTGATGTAAAAATTATAAAAAAATTAGAATTTAAAAAACTTTATCTTTTTCCACACGGTTCCAGAATAGCAGGTGTGAAATATCTTTCATACCACATCGGTTTTATAATAGCGATGTGTAATCTAACCCCTGCTTTAAGTTTCTATTTTCATTCCCTCCAATTCACGCGCTAGTTTTCAGGAATTATAGTAAATTTCCTTCCCACATCTCGAGACGCTTCCACGCTATCACTCTCTCACTCACTCCCCCTCCCGCTCCCCATTCTCTCAATTCAAATCTACCTTCACATACTCACTCTCTCACAACTCCACAACAAACCTTCAAGATCTGCATTCTTCCCTGAAAAGGTGTATTTTCTTGTTCCCTATTTGCCAAGATTAGTCGTTTATTACGTTCTTGTTTAGAAAAAGTTATGAACTTTGACTCCAAATGGTTGGCTAAGTAAATAGGGGATGCCGAGAATGGCACATGAAACCACTCCTCATTTTCCTATTCTGGTTCTAGGGCTCATCACAGTGCACAAGAAACCTTCAAATCTTAATTCTTAAAAAAAAAAAGTCGTTTTCCCCATTATCATCATCCCGTTTGCAAGTTAGTCATTTATTTGTTTCTTGTTTAGAAAATTTTTGTTTGACTCCAAATGGTTGGATATATACTTGCATGTGTTGTTCTATTGCTCCAAAACCGGATTTTTCCGGTGGTGGATCACGCCTGGCCGTCTTACTGTCACAACTGGCAGTAGCCAGTTCCCGCCTTGGAGGGTTGCTTACTGGTTGTTAATCACAGCGGTGACCACCATCAACTGGCGTAATCGTTCTACTGTGAAGTCGGTTGGTTGCATGTCACGGCCGTGATAGCCATCACGGCAGCACGTGGGCAGTTCCGCCTTGGAGGTTACTTCGCTGGTTAGTATGTCACGTAGGCCCCCCCATCACGACTAGGCGTGATCGATTCTTTATGAGGGTCTGGTTGATTGGCATGTCACGGCCGTGATAGCCATCACGACCCGGCGTGGCGAGTTACGCGCCAGAGAGTTGTGCTTCGCTTTGGTTGATGCATCACGGTAGTGACTACCCGTCGCTGGCTAGTAGTGATCGATTCTGCACGTGAGGTACGGTTTGGTGACATGTCGCAGCCGTGATATTACATCGCGCTACTTAGTGACGATTACGACTTTTCCATTCTTTCTTTTAAGCTCTACTCGTCACGAGCGTGATGGCTTTCAAGGCTAGGCCGTGATGGGCTGACTGGCTAATTTTCTTCACTTTTGAAGCCCCATCTTCATACAAGCTACATAATTAACAAAGCCTTAGTTTCCGTTTGAGATGCAATACTAATAAGCACACGTGTATGTGCTTAATGTACCTTTCATTGTGTTGGATCTTGAATTGTCAAAGTTGGGCCAGGTTTGGGAAAAAACTTTTTCTTAATTCAGTTAAAATAGTTATTCATTGATTCTAGTGTTATATACTTGATGAAAGTTCAGTTGATACATTTCCTTCGTTCTCAGGGTGCATACTTTATCGTGGTGGATGTCATTGCGTTCAAGTAGTGTATGTATTGGCCAGAAGAGGGAAATCTTGCGGAGGCCACATCGGTATGAGCATGAGAGTTAAGGATTAGCGTGCTTAGAATGTTGAAAAAGTTTCTTCGAATGGGATAGGGCCATGCCACTATCATAAGAAGTGGTTGATGAATATGTTGGATGAAGTCACGAAGTTATTGGTTTAGTCATGGATGGCGGTTGGATGAATGCTAGGCGGGCAGAAGTGATGAGTATGAGAATGGAGTGGAAGATTTTCTCACGGTTTGCGAAAACAAATGCTCCCGATGAGTATTCTATGGAAGGTTTTATTGTCCTTGTGTTAAGCCTGGCTTCCGGAATGAGAGGCGACTAGAGAGTGAGGAGATACGTGATCATCTTATTTGTAGAGGGGATTTACCAGAGATTTCTGACATGGATATGTCATGGTGAATCGTTAGACGGGCCGGTGCTCAGGATGGGGAGGAAGTTGATGACGTGGAAATGGATGATGGGCTAGAGGACATGATCCGTGATGTTGGGCAAGAAGTCTTTTAGGCGCGCACATGTGTAATGCTGTGCGGTGATGCGAGTGGCCGTATCCGGGGGTGCACTAATTTCACCACGGTTATCGGTGTTAAGATTGTTCAATGAAGAGGTGAGAAATGGGTGATAAAGCTTTACCGAATTGCTTGAGTTGTTGAAAGACATGCTTCCGAGGAAGGAACACATTGCCATCTCGAAACTATGAGGCGAAGAAGATATTGTCAGATGGGTATAGGTATAAGAAAATACCGCAGCTTGCCCCGATGATTGTATATTGTATAGGAAAGAGTTTGAAGAGATGAAATTGCCCCAGGTGTGAGGTATCACGCTACAAAGTGAAGGATGGTGATTCTAGTTGTGATGTGGTCACCAAGGTCCTCTGCGAAGGGTGTTATGGTATCTTCCGTGATTCCCGCAGTTCTGAAGTGATTGTTTGCTAATGTAAATGACGCAAGAACATTAGATGGCATGCGAGATGAGAGGAAGTGTGATAGACTGACATCGGCATCCGGCCGATTCTTTGCAATGGAAGAGGATTGATAGTTTGTTTCGATTTGGCAATGAGCGAAACCTGGGTCTTGGACTTCTTACCGATGGAATGAATCCGTATGGAAACTTAAGTAGTCATAGTTCATGGCACCATTCCTCACAGTAATTTACAACTGTCTCCTTGGTTGTGCATGGTATGAAATACATTATGTTAAGTATGATGATTTGGTCCTAAACAGCCGAGGAAATGATATTGATGTTTATACGGTCCACTTGATTGAAGACTTGAGAATGTTGTGGGATGAAGCGTTAGATGCTGATCGACGGGTATTTAGTGAGACAATCAGATTGCGTGCCATGTTATTTGCACCATCAATGACTTTCGACATCACGGGAACATGTGGTATAGTGTTAAGGGCACCAAAGCATGTCCAATATGAAGCGGGCACATGTTACCATCAAAGCGTACGACATGGAAGGAAGCGGTTTACAGCAGGCATGAGAATTTCTCCGGCGTCATCACTGCTCGTGGGTGAAAAAAAGCTTTCAATGGACTTAGAATGAGGGAAATTGCTCCGGTGGCCTTATTTGAAACAGAAGTTTATGAAAGAGAATTGGAACAGCACTAATGTTATCCCACATGGGAAGACCCAGAAGAAGGCTGTGAGGAAGAAAATATGGAAGAAGAGGTCAATCTTTGATCTTCCATCTGGTGCAAGCTTGATGTAAGACATTGTATTGATGTGATGCATGTGGAGAAAAATGTGTGTGACATTTTAATGAAACGCTTCTCAACATTCAAGGCAAGACAAAGGATGGGTGTGAATGTTCGTACGGATCTAGTTGCGATGAGTATACGAAAATGAGTTAGCTCTACTTAAAGTGGGGGGATAAGAAGACTTATTTGCCCCGGCATGTCATACTATCAAAAAAAAAGAGAAAGAAGTTGTGAATGTCTGAGGAGTCAAAGTGCCACAGGGTTACTCTTCAAATATCAAAAGACTTGTCTCAGTAGAAGATCTCAAATTAGTTGGCTTAAAGTCTCATGATTGTCATGTCTTGATGCAACGAGCTACTACAGAGGTAGCCATTGTGACATATTGCCTAAAAGTCAGACATGCCATTGGGTTATGCTTATTCTTCAATGCTATATGCCAGCAAGGTCATGGCTAAAAGTTGGATGACTTGGAAAATGAGGCAACCATTATATTGTATAGCAAATGGAGATGTATTTTCCCCTTCATTTTTGACATACGTGGTTCATTTGATTGTTCATCTAGTGAGAGAGATTAGGTGTGCGGCCCCGTTTATTTAAGGTGGATGTACCGGTTGGGCGATACATGAAGATCACGAGAGGATATATGAAAAATCCACACCGTCCGCAGAAGCATCTATTGTTGAAAGGTATGTTAGTAGAAGAAGCTATTGAGTTATGTGGGACCTAAATATCGGAAGCGGAACATACAGGGCTTAGAAATCACAAATCACGAAGGAAAGATATGATGGTAAGTTTATAAATTATCAATGGTAAGCATGGATCGGGAGGAAGTGTGAGAAACACATTTGTATATATTGAATACTTGATGAGGTTGAACCATACTTATGTGAGCATAAGCATCATCAATGAAACTTACCCTAGAATGAATGAAAAATGGTGTTTGAACAAGCATAACAAGACTTTCTTGGCTTGGTTTTTAAAGAAAAAATTACAAAGGATGGTGTTTCTAGTTACATTAAAATGGCTATCCCCTGAGCCCCAACTTTGATGTCATATGCTGGAGTGGCGTCCGATGTAAAAAGATTTCCTTCATACAAAGTCGGGATGACAAAGTACTATGCAAAAGGTGGGGTTATGGTCGAGGCGGGTCCATGCATTTCTCTAGTTCGAAAAGATAAAAAAACCGTTATGGCATTCGTTTCATACTTTGGAATCATTGAAAGAGATATGGGAGGTTGATTACCGAAGTTTAGAATAACTGTTTTTAAATATAGAGTGAGTCGAAAGCATTAACAATGGTGTACCAAACCGATGAGTTAGGATTCAAATTGGTGGACCTTAATAAGGTAGGTAATAAAGGAGCCTTTCATCATGGCATCAGACAAAACAAGTGTTTTATATCCACATGATCGGCTTCTAACAAAAGGTGGTGAGTGGTTCTTCGGGGAAAAACATGTATAATGGTAGTAGAAATCACGATTCAACTCTTGAAATATTTCGATACTCCTTCTTTCTCAGCCACGAGTGCCTAATTTCAATGAGGAAAATAAGAGTGGATGATGTACATGCTACTATAATGATCACCATGAAGGGTTATGGGAGAACTGCTAATTGACCACAAAAGTAAGTTTAGTATGAGTTATGTTTAAAAGGCATATTATATGTTTTACGTTAATATTTATAAATTATTTTTTAAATGCGTTGATGCGATATTTTATAAGTTGTATTTGATATTTATCTGACATACTAACGAGTTTTTGTTTAAGCAGGTATACATGGCTGATCGTGAGGATATCCCTCCTTCATGCAGCGGGTGTGAGCGTGCCACCGCGAATGAGAATTATTTTGCCAATCGTGGTTCAAATCAAGGATAAAATGAACTTTGATAATAACCTCAATCCCTATTGGGCCAATGGCGAAGCGGTTTAACGAGTTTTGTGGCGAGCCTTGCTGAGGAGGGCCGAGGCCTAGTGATATGAGCCAAGGGGAGCAAGGTCAACTTTTCAACAAGAATAATTTAGGCCCAATAAGACCATGGATCCAGAAGCACTACAAGGACTTGGTGGGCCATGCAAGAGCTAAAAGTCAGAAAGCCCAGAAATTATAAACCAAATAATTATCAACCTTGATGGAAATAAGCCCAAGTTCAAGCGTTAATGGAGTGGGGGCCAAAATGCTTACTTTTTCTCATCCAACTTTGATGTGATCCAAAAAAAGATCATGTAAATTTTCGGATCTATCCTTGGTGACAATAAAAATTATAGAAGATGAAATACAAATTGGATAAGATGAGAAATGGGAGGTAGAGCCTGAAATCCAAGTGGTTGATAAGCCAAAAGGTGAGGTTCGCCACAAGAATCTTGGATTCTTGATAAGAACAAGGGTAGTTCAATGAAAGAGCCCAGAGAGAACACTCACAATTGGTAAAGCAAATTGAACATCAAAGTTTTTTAATTAATCACTAAGTGACTAATTAAAACAACTAATGAAAACTAAGTTGATAATAAAAGTGGTTCATGACTAAAAGGAGTTTCCTAGGCATACAGCCAAGGTTTGCCCCTCCCAATTAACATGTGCACTGTCCACACAAGTATAATTAACATGTGCACCGTCCACACAAGCATAGTAATTAACATGCACCGTCAAAATTTGTTTAGACTTTTATTGAATTAAAATAAATTAGTTTTATTGAATTAAAATAAATTGGTTTGCATCATTCCCTCCCCTCTTGAGAATAATTCGACCTCGAATTCATTGCCTTTGAGAATGCAAATCTTCCATCCTCCAGGGTTTCAAACACAAACCTCTTTTGAATCCATGAGGCCAACTTCTCTTAGGGTAAACTCTTGACTTCCTTCAAAATAGAATCATCACCTCTAGGCAAAGATAGGAACAACACCTTGATTTCTTTTATAACTGAGACTCTCCATTTCTTTTTCAACCTTTGCCTCATTCTTTTGTTGTTGCTCTTTGCTTTTTGTGGTTTGGCCTTCACAATTCTTTTCTTCGAGACCTGGGGAGAAATGTTAGATCGTGAACCAAAGTAGAAGAATCCCAACATTTGTACCCACAAGCTAATCTGAAGAAGGTACTAGAAGTAATAGATTGCCACTTGACTTCCCAAATGGTTGAGGACTTATTTTTCGGCTTTAGGGGAAGCCATTTTTGGTGTCTTCATCTCTTTATTTCCTCTTGCAATTCAACTCCAATTGATACTTTGCATTAACCGTTGGGAATTTCATTTTCAATTTCCTTGAATGGCTTGCAAAGATTCCTTTGGAATCACGTCTTGATTTCAATGAATGTCTTGCAAGCTTCCTTTGAAGGAACACACTTTCGACTTCCTTCAAGAATCAACACAACTAGGCAAAGAATTAGTAATAGCATCAAAAAACAAGCATTCAAGTTTGTTTCTTTCCGCCTCACTTTCTTTTGCTCTCTTCTTTTCTTCAACCATTTTCTTCTTGACATCTTGCTTCCATTTTGAAATCTGTCTTTTCATTTTCTCCTCTTTTCCTCTTTCCTTTTTTCATACTCTTTATTCTCCCTTTAAAATTCTCTATCGCATCTCTCATATCTCCTTCCTCCATGCCTCCTCCTTTTTATTTCTACTAGCTTGTCAAGTCACGATGAACTTATCCAGCTTCTTTGAAATCTTTCCATTTCCCGAGGAATAAATGGGCACTTGATATGTGATGGGAAGAAGAATTTTTTGAAAAAAAAATCGAAGAACAAAATCAAAAGTCACTCTAGGAAGGATGGCTCTAGTACCAAATGATATGATCAAAAACATCATGTAAATTTCGGATCTATCCTTGAGTAAACAATAAAAATTATAGAAGATGAAATACAAAATTGGATAAGATGAGAAATGGGAGGTAGGCGCCACAAATCAAGTGGATTTGATAAGCCAGAGTGAGGTGCATGCAAGAATCTTGGATTCTTGATAAGAACAAGGGTGGTTCAATAGAAGAACCCTAGAGAGAACACTCTCACAATTGGTAAAAACCAAATTGAACATCAGATTTTTTTAATTAATCCACTAAGTGACTAAATTAAAACAACTAATGAAAACTAAGTGGATAATAAAAGTGGTTCATGACTAAAAGGAGTTTCCTAGGCATGCAAGTGATATGAGCCCAATTTGGAGTATGGTTCAAGAAGCTTATCAAGGACTTGGTGGGCCAATTACAAATGTTACAACCAAGAAAGCCCCAAACAAGTGTTAATTCAAACTATGGTTCTCTTCATGGAAGCAGGCTCAAATGCAAGATTGGATGGAATGAAGCCCAAATTATTAACTTTCATTATCCAACTAAAGGATCCATGACAAGAGGGCGTGCAACATGAAGAAGAGTCAATTTTAGTTGTTTGTTTTAATTCAATAAGTGTAAATGGGTTTTATGAGTGAGCCCAATTACTAAGTGATGTTTTTGGGGCAGCCCACTTGTAATCCATGATGGAAAACGAATTTGTCTTAGTAGGAGGAATCTTTAGCTTGCATGCTATAAGAACTCCCTAAACTAGTGTGTTGATATTTTGATAAATTGTATAAATTATGGGGGGTTACACTTTTAATGTGAGAAGCAAGTGTAACCACCACATAATGGGGGGATGAAGAGTCAAGAGAGAGGGGGGCGTAACCTTCATAGTCTTATGGCTGAGTTGAATGATTTGGTGGCTTCATTATGGGGTTTTTAAGCAAATTAACTCATGTTATGATGTCCCGAGTTAAGAAGGGATTAGTGAGTCATTTAGTGACATGATTGTGGGGGTTATGATCTCTTTGGGAAGCCAAAAGTTGGCAGGGATTAGTGAGTCATTTAGTGACATAATTAGGCTATTCAAGTGGAGGTTTCATTTTATCTTTGGATGCCAAGAGTTTGGCTGCCATACTATATGTAAAACGAAAATTCATATGAAATAACAAGTTTGATGTTGTTGGAATTTATCCAAATTAGTGAGAAGTGTTTCTCCTAAGTTCTTGGTTGAACCAAGATTGAGTTCTTATCAAGAATCTCCAAATTCTTGTGGCGAACATCACTTGGCTTATCAAACAATTTCCATTGTTTGTGGCGCCTTCATCATCTCTATCTCGTCCACTTTCTTCTTTCTTCTTCAACTTTTGTTTTGTTACTTAAATCTGAAATTGATTTGGTCTTTGTTCTTGAACCAAAGTGGCACAACACTAAACGAATTTCAATCAAAAAGATCATTTCAAGGCAACCACAAGTTGGTTGTCATCAGAAACAGTGTCAAATGAAGGCCATCACATGGAGGAGGCGCAACTTGCATAAAAAAAAGGGGGCAGCCAAGTTATTTTATTTTAATTGATTAAAAGTGCAAATGACCAATTGATTTATTTGGGACCAAGGCACTAAGTTATTTTAGTTCCTTTGGTGTGTTTAATCCACTTCAAGTGGTTGTGTGGCGCAAGGAGCTGGGGGTCCCACACCTGTCAACAACTCTTTTTGTAGTTTGAATGAATCGATAAACTTGCTTCCAAAGAATGACAAAGAGAATCAAAGCAATCAAGGCAAAAAGGAGTTACACAAGACAAGATGATGAATGTTCCAATCAAGGCAAAAAAGGAGTTACACCAGACAAGGTAATGAAAGCTCCAATCAAGGCAAAAAAAAAAAAGGAGTTACACAAGACAAGGAGATTATTGCTCCATGACACCTAAAAACGTGTCCGGGGTAAGAAGTTTCCATGGTTTTGCCAGTTTCTATAGAGGGTTTGTTAAGGATTTTAGTCTTATTGATGCACCTCTTAATGAAATTGTTAAAATGGAAAATACAAAAACATAAGTCACAACCCAGGTTCCATTCGAAAAATCAAGAAATGGCCCCTTTCACCATCAAGGCACTATCACCTAACTAGGGCCAATTTTGAACTTCTTTGGTCCTAATGGAGCCCAAATGGACTTGTTTGATCCTAATAGAGTCAAATCGACTTGTTAGGAACTAATTGGGCCAATTGGCCCGATGGCTGATTGTCCTTCTTTGGTCCTAATGGAACCCAAATGGACTAGTTTGATCCTAATAGAGCCCAAATGGACTTTTTAGGTCATATAGGACCTAGCTGGGCCAATTTGTACTTCCTTTGGTCCTAATGGAGGCCAAATGGACTTGTATGATCCTAATAGGGCCGAAATCGACTTGTTAGGACCTAATTGGGCCAGTGGCCCGATCGACTAATTGTACTTCTTTGATCCTAATGGAGCCCAAATGGAGTTGTTTGATCCTAATAGAGCCCAAATCGACATTGTTAGGACCTACTGGGCCAATTGCCCCAATATGACCCATTGTACTTCTTTCGTCCTAATGGAGCCCAAATGGACTTGTTTGATCCTAATAGAGCCCAAATGTACTTTTTTGGTCATATAGGACATATCTGGGCCAATTTGTACTTCTTTGGTCCTAATGGAGCCCAAATGGACTTGTTAGGGGCCAATTGCCCCGATTGGGCCCAATTGTACTTCTTTTGACCTAATGGAGCCCAAATGGACTTGTTTTGATCCTAATTGAGCCCAAATATACTTTTTAAGTCATATAGGACCCAACAGGCTAATTTGAACTTCTTTGGTCTTAATGGATCCCAAATGGACTAGTTTTGATCCTAATTGAGCCGAAATCGACTAGTTAGGACCTAATCGGCCCATTGGGCCCGATCAGCCCAATTGTACATCTTTGGTCCTAATGGAGCCCAAATGGACTTGTTTGATCCTAATAGAGCCCAAATGGACTTTTTTAGGTCATATAGGACCTAATCAGGCCAATTTGTACTTCTTTGGTCCTAATGGAACTCAATTGGACTTGTTTGATCCTAATAGAGCCGAAATTGACTTTTAGGACCTAATTGGGCCAATTGCCCCGATCAGCCCAATTATACTTCTTTGGTCCTAATGGAGCCCAAATGGAGTTGTTTGATCCTAATAGAGCCCAAATTGACTTTTTAGGTCAAATGGGACCTAACTGGGCCAATTTGTACTTCTTTGGACCTAATGGAGCCCAAATGGACTTGTTTGATCCCAACCAGAGCCCAAATAGTGATATGAGCCAAGGGGCAAGTAAACTTTTCAACAAGAATGATTTGAGCCCAATGAAGACCATGGATCAAGAAGAACTACAAGGACTTGGTGGGCCTAAGACAAGAGCTAAAGTCAAGAAAGCCCCAAAAAGTTATAAACCAAATAGTGTCAACCTTGATGGAAATAAGCCCAAGTTCAAGCTTTAATGGGAGGGGGGCCAAAATGCTTACTTATCTCATCCATCTTGATGACCCATGATGGTTTGGAAGCCCACTTCTCTAAAGTAGTATTTTATAGTTTATTTTAATTCAATAAAAGTGTAATAAATTTTGGACGGTGCACATGTTTATTATGCTTGTGTGGATGGTGCACATGTTAATTATCTTGTGTGGACGGTGCACATGTTAATTTTGCTGTGTGGACGGTGCACATGTTAATTATGCTTGTGTGGGCGATGCGCATGTTAATTGGGAGGGCAACCTTTTGCTTGCATGCCTAGGAAACTCCTTTTTAGTCATGAACCACTTTTCCTATATGTATGCATCTAGAAACATGAATAGAAAAAAAACTTGGATGTTGAATTTGGATTGATTCCAATTGTGAGGGTTTTGTCTCTCTTTGGTTCGGATTGAGCCACCCTCGATCTTATCAAGAATCCAAGATTCTTGTGGCGATCTTCACTAGGCTTATCAAATCCCCTTGGATTTGTGGCGCCATTCCACCCCTAATCTTCACCCATTTGCTTGTTTCTTTCTTTCTAAGTTATGAACACAATTCTGGTTGGTTTAAAATGAATGAAAAATTCAACCTAAGATCATCAAAAGGTAACCTATCCATTTGGTTGTCATCAAATAGACTTGTTAGAAACTAATTGGGCCAATCACCTTGAGTGGCCCAATTGTGTACTCTTTCGTCCTAATGGATCCCAAATGGACTTGTTTGATATATGGACTTTTTAGGTCATATAGGACCTAACTAGGTCAATTTGGACTTCTTTGGTACTAATGGAGCCCAAATGGACTTGTTTGTTCCTAATAGAACCGAAATCGACTTGTTATTACCTAATTGGGCAAATTTCCCGATCGCCCAATTGTAATTTTTGTCCCAATGGAGCCCAAATGGACTTGTTTGATCCTAATAGAGCCCAAATCGACTTGTTAGGAACTTATTGGGCAATTGCCTTGAGTGGCCCAATTGTAATTCTTTCGTCCTAATGGAGCCCAAATGGACTTGTTTGATCCTAATAGACTCGAGATGGACTTTTTAGGTCATATAGGACGTAATTGGGCCAATTTGTACTTCTTAGTTCCTAATGGGGCCCAAATGGACTTGTTTCATCCTAATAGTGCCCAAATGGACTTGTTATAAACTAATTGGGTCAATTGCCTAGAGTGGCCCAATTGTACTTCTTTCGTCCTAATGGAGCCGAAATGGACTTGTTTGATCCTAATAGAGCCAAGATGAACTTTTTAGGTCATATAGGACCTAACTAGGCCAATTTGAACTTCTTTGGTCCTAAGGGAGCCCAAATGGACTTGTTTGATCCAAATAGAGACCAAATGGACTTTTTAGGTCATATAGGACCTAACTAGGTCAATTTCAACTTCTTTGGTCCTAATGGAGCCCAAATGAACTTGTTTGATCCTAATAGAGCCCAAATGGACTTGTTAGAAACTAATTGGGTCAATTGCCTTGAGTGGCCCAATTGTACTTCTTTCATCCTAATGGAGCCCAAATGGACTTTTTAGGTCATATAGGACCTAACTGGGCCAATTTGTACTTCTTTGGATCTAATGGAGCCCAAATGGACTTGTTTGATCCTAATAGAGCTCAAATGGACATGTTAGAAACAAATTGGGCAATTGCCTTGAGTGGCCCATTTGTACTTCTTTCGTCCTAATGGAGCCAAAAAGGACTTGTTTGATCCTAATAGTGCCCAAAAGGACTTTTTAGGTCATATAGGACCTAACTAGGCCAATTTGTACTTGTTTGGTCCTATTGGTGCCCAAATGGACTTGTTGGATCCTAATAGAGCCCAAATCGACTTGTGAGGACCTAATTGGGCCAATTGCCCCGATCGGCCCAATTGTACTTCTTTGGTCCTAATGGAGTCCAAATGCACTTGTTTGATCCTAATAGAGCCCAAATGTACTTTTTAGGTCACACGGGACATGACCCTAACCGCGACCTGCCGGTAGAACCAGAGTTATCATAGAAGCGTGACCCTAGCCGCGACCTGCCGGTAGAACCAATACTATAAAGATCTTAACCCAAGAACAAAGGGAAAAGCTCTCACAATAGAGAAACTCTCAAATTTCATTAATCATCAAAATCTGAATTGTGTAGTACAAAAGTTCCCTATTTATAGCTTAACTAGGAAATACAAGAATTAAATTCCCACTACCATGCATTTACCACATACATTGACAAATGCATGTACACTACCTAGAAAGTAAGCATAATCAAGGTGTTAAATTCCCCCCAGCTATTATTATGACTTATGGAACTACTAGGAAGCATTTATTGGACTTGGGGGAAAACTAAAAGTCACCAGAAAATTGTGCCCAAAATAACTACGAAAATTACAAATAAAAATGGTAAAAATTGGGCTTTAATTATTATCTAACCAGTCCATTGATAAAGGCCATTAATCAGCCCTTGAATGCTTCTTTTCTTTTGAATTGGGCCTTCCAAAACAGTCTTCAAGTTGGACTGAAATCAACCTCATCAAGTTGGAGCAAAGTAACCCAATTTGGAGCAGCCTCTAATGCTAGTCGGTCTTCCTTCTCTTTGATCATTATGATTAGGCCTTGTAAAGCTTGCTTCATCCTCCTAGTCATAGGACCTCCAATTCCATGCAAAGGATCTTTAGATGGGCTGGCTGCATCTCTATCATTACACAGCCACTTGAAGTGGATTAAACACACCAAAAGAAATAAAAATAACTTAGTGCCTTGGTCCCAAATAAATCAATTGGACTCTTGCACTTTTATTCAATTAAAAATAAAATAACTTCATTGTAAATTAGACACCATTCTTGGTTTCTATCATTCCCTCCCTCTTGAAGAGAATTCGACCTTGAATTTATTGCCTTTGGGAATCGTGTTCATCCTCCGGGTTCAAACACAACTCTTTTGAATCTATGTGGCACCTCTCTTAGAATTACTTCTTCAACTTCCTTCAAAATAGAATCCTCACTTCTAGGCAAATATAGGAACATCACCTTGATTTCTTTTATAAAGAGACTCTCAATTTTGTTTTCAACCTTTGCTGAAATATTAGACAAAGTAGAAGAATCCCAACATTTGATTCCATAAACTAATCTAGAAGAAGGTATTAGAGTAAAAGATGGCCATGACTTCCCAGGTGAACTTCTTTGGTCCTAATGGAGCCCAAATGGATTGTTTGATCCTAATAGATCCGAAATCGACTTGTTAGGACCTAATTGGGCCAATTGCCCCGATCATCCCAATTGTACTTCTTTGGTCCTAATGGAGCCCAAATGGATTCGTTTGATCCTAATAGAGCCCAAATGTACTTTTTAGGTCATATAGGACCTAACTTGGCCAATTTGTACTTCTTTGATCCTAATAGAGCCCAAATGGACTTGTTTGATCCAAATAGAGCCCAAATCGACTTGTTAGGACCTAATTGGGCCAATTGCCCCGATCGGACCAATTGTACTTCTTTGGTCCTAATGGAACCCAAATGAACTTGTTTGATCCTAATAGAGCCCAAATAGACTTTTTAGGTCATATAGGAACTAACTAGGCCAATTTGAACTTCTTTGGTCCTAATGG